>CAWUFW010019048.1:0-10000 GCA_963921515.1 Calotriton arnoldi | reverse complement strand
TTTAAAACCTATGGCTTTTTCTGAGATTTATGTGAAAATAGTGGTGTGAATTGCCCTCTGTAGGAAAGTAGATCTATTTCTATGGTCACCCCCACTTTTTGCCTGGTGCTAAGCTGTATTTTGACTGGTCTGACTGGGATCCTGCTAATCAGGACCCCAGTCTATCTGCTTTCTCCCTAAATTGTTGTGTTCAGTACTTATTTGCATCCCAGATTGGATACAGGGGTACCCTTATAAGTCCCTAGTATATGGTACTAAGGTACCCAGGGCATGGGTACCCTAGAGGTCTCCCATGGGCTGCAGCATGTACTATGCCACCCATGAGAGACCATTCAAAATGGAACTACACGCCTGCCATTGCAGCCTGTGTAAGCTGGTGCTAGCACCACTTACAAAAGATATAGCTTTCCTATATCTAGGGTAATCACACTTAAAATCTATAAGTCACCCCTAGAGCAGGCCTTTGCAATCCTGAAGGCAGGGTGCTTGGTTCTAAGTGAGAGGGTGTCCCTGCATGAGCAGGACACCCCTGCAGTCTGCGGAGTCCATTCTACCGGGTTGTCAGTGAAGCAGACATATACAATATAGAGGGGCACCGTGTATTTACGCAATGACCATCTCAAAAGTGGCTGCAACGAATCCTATCATGTTTGGTATCAAACATGTCGGAATCATATGCCCACACCGTAAACAGTGTGGGAGGTCTGATTCCAAGCACTGGAAGAGCCCTCCGTTAGGCTCTCCATGTCCCCGGTACCAGTCTTCCAGACCTGGACAGAACAAAATGGTTGCTGCCGACCAGAGACACGATTCTGCCCTCCTGCTGCTGAGCAAGTCTCGAGCAGGGGAAGGCAGAACAATAGGCATCCTGTTAAAGGGAGGTGTGACCACCTCCCAGACATGATTTAGTGTATTGGGGCAGGGTGGGTGCGCTTGCCAGCGCCACTCAGTCTGTATGTGGGGCACATTTGGTGTCCCCGTGCATAGTCCAGTTCAAACCAGTCCTGGGAGTCGCTGGCTCCCGCTCTGGCGCAAAACTGGACAATGGACATGGGAGTAACCTCCCCTCTGTCCAGACCCTCCCCTGGGAGTGTCCCCTGAATCTTCCCAACCCTTTCCCTAGGGTACTTAAGGGCTTACCTGGGTGTAGGTCCCTAGATTCGTCATGGGATAAGATTCAGATCAGACACTACTTCTACCGTCTGGGAACTCTGGACTTCACTGGACTTCGTTTGGGCATGACTTCGTCTCCCTTCCAGTCTGCTGCATCGTCTGTGCCTGTGTATCATACAGGAACCTTCCAAGGCCTGTGAAACATCAAAGAAACCTGAAGAAATCTCCCTTGGAGTGAAGGAGTCACTCCCCTGCATTCGCAGGGACCGCAACTAAGTCGACCGGTCTGCAGATCCTGAGCTCCTTCGGACTCTGTGGGCTCTGCAACACAGGTGGTGGTTTTCCACAGCTCCCGAGGCTGGCCCTGCCCTCTCACCAAGTTTGAGGCCAGTATTCCTCATGGGGGTTGCAATAACCGAACCCCTGTGCACCTCATCCAACTTGCTGTTGCAAAGACTTGTTGGCTTCCTTCCAAGAAGATCTTTGGGCTCCAAGTAGCCCCCGCCTTGAGCACCTCCTGTGACCAGAATATTCAGCCACACTGCATCGTGTATATCGTGGCCTGCATCTTTTGGTGAGCTGCTTGAAGTCTTCTCGCGACTCCAGTGCCTCCAACCTGTGGGTCCACTTGAGGATCATACTTGTTTCTTTTGGCTCCCCTGATTGCTCGGCGCCTGCCCTGACTCCCCTGCCTTTGGTGAGTCCCCTGGACCTTGCTGGTCCCGACGTTGCTCCTTCGTTGATTCCTGCGTTGCTTGCCTTTTCCAAGGCTTGTTGGTGCTCCCGCTGGACAGCAACCCCTCAGCACTCAACATCCTTCATGGGGCAGCTCCTGGACCTCCTCAGCGTCACCTGGTCCTCACAGCTGCAGAGTCAAGGTCCTCGTCATCCATCCTGCAAAACCCGACATTGGAGGGCATTCATCTTCCAAGTCTCCTGGTCACTCCTGAGTGACATAGACTCTGTCCCCTCTGCTTGCAGGTACCTCTCATCAAGAATCCACCTTCGGATTCCACTGGACACTTTCTCCTCTTCTAGCAGCAGCACTTTCCTGAAGTCCTCCATTGGAAACGACTGCGGTTTCTGACACCACTTCATACGTATGCACTCGGCTTCCCTGGTGTAGGTAAAGTGGGTACTAGGGTATCCACGGGTGGGGTGGCTCTCCAACCTACTGTCTTCCACTGGGTTTCTTCGGGGTCCACTGGGAAGGGTCCCTAATCTTTAAAAATCCAACCGCGACTTACACGTAGAGTTGTACGGAGCATGCAGTCATGTTCTCACACTGCACACGCTCTCCATGGGGTCCCTACTTACTCACCTTGGGTAGTTCCTTGGGTCCCCAGCACTTCTATGTCCTCTCGACCTTGTCTAGATCCGAGTCATGGTTCTTATACCACTTTCTTAGTATATGGTTTGGTCCCCCCCTGGGTTCCACTGTGTATTTCATGCTATTTACTGTGTGTCTTTGCTAAAGTATTGTGTGCATTGTGTTTATTTCCATGTTGGAGATACTTGAACATTCTAGAGAGTATTATATTATAAATACATATTTTTATAAATAGTTTGTGTGGTTCTTTTCACTTAATCTATACTATAAGATTGCATTCTGGTAAAACAAACTGCTTTACACTCCTTCTGGACTAAGCCTGAAGGCTGCTCTCCACAGCTACCACTTAGAGAGCTTTCTAAGGTTGCCTAAGACCTCTTAAATCACCGTAAGGGTTGTCTGGACTGATGCAGGGTGTCCACTTACATAAGTGTACATCATATACCAGGCCAGCTTCTCACACCATGTTTGGCACCATGTTATCAAAACGTATAAGGGGAACTCCCAAACCTCACAGAGGACATCTGGATCCATTGCTTGGTGCAATTCGGAGCTGGAATTTGCAGTCAAACTTTCAGAGACCAACTTTTATGTTATCTTATGTGATTTATTTATGGCACTTATTGGTATGAATGAATAAATGAATGAATGAATGAATAAATGAAGGTGTTTTGTAGAGCAAGCAGTTACTCCAAAGAGTGGCCCGTGCTAAAGATTATGAAGTTCAATCATCCTCTGACACAGCTTTAGCACAGTGAGAAAAGCCATGTCTTGAGCTATTTCTGGAATAACAATTTGGACCCATTGGACAGAGGTTCCAGAGGTAGCGGATTCCAAGCCTTAGCCACCAAAAAAGAGATTGAGCCGTCCCCTATCTTGACCGCCTA
This sequence comes from Calotriton arnoldi, assembly GCA_963921515.1. Taxonomy (NCBI): domain Eukaryota; kingdom Metazoa; phylum Chordata; class Amphibia; order Caudata; family Salamandridae; genus Calotriton; species Calotriton arnoldi. The sequence continues at coordinate 6,670 of CAWUFW010019048.1, read as the reverse complement.
GCCCATGGCACTGCTGCCAGGGCAGCCGTGGCTGACTGAAGTGTTCTGACAAGTTGATACAACTCAAATCTTTCAAAGAGATAGAAGAAAAAGGGCCATATGAACCAGAACAAAAGACTTAAAAAGAATCATCTTCTTAATTGGGAGCCAGTGGAGAGATCTGGGAAATCCAGAAACTGAAGCCCACCAAGGAAGTTTTCACAATCAGGCAAGCTGCAGTGTTCTGGACCACTTGCAACCTGCTGATGAAGCCTTCCGGAAGCCCAAGATAAAGAGCATTGGCCTGGTCCAACCTAGAGTGCATGAACCACTGCTTTCCGAGAATGCAGTGGAAGAAGAAAAAGAATCTACTTATGGGCCCGGAGCAACACATTTGTTTGCCATTGGTATTACATTGTGACAGTGTTGTGCAATTAACAGTATGAAAGAGCAAAAGTGGAGAATATACCAAACCATCAGTCAGTGTCATCAAATTAACTCACAACCTAAGAAAATTAAGAGTCATTCAGGTGTGGCAGCAATGACTCTAGAGAATAAATGAGATAGTGTAATAAATATTGTGCAACCCATACCAATTTAGCTTTACTACACAGTTTGTTTCTTAGCAAGGGATAGGGTTCTTTGGTTAAAGGTGAGTGGAGCCTTGGGGGTTGGGGGGAGGTGGAGGACGCAAGCAACCACCAGATATTCTTTTCTGGGATACCCACATAAACCGATGTCCTTCCTGCAATTGGTTTGCAGTCTTTATGAAGTCTAGAGGGATTGTTTTTATTGTAAGCTACGCCGGGTGAAGTCAAGAACGTCTCAGTACTGTTTAGGACACACATATCCTATATATGCATGCTGGGCTGCATGACTCCAAAGTGCCACCAGTACAGCATGTAGTCTAGAATGGGGTCCTGACTATAGCCAGTCCCTAGAGGGAGGCATAGTTAGACAGTGGACCAAATGCATGGCCAGGCCATAGAACCGCCAAGACTCTCATCTTGCAGTCTGGCACACACCTTTGTAGACAGACGTGTAGAGTTGGGAGACGTGAGATGTCTCTCCCATTTGTGTGCCATCAACAGGGGGATTGAATGGCCCCCCCTAAAACATCAGGGCTATGGTTTGGCCAGACGCGCAGGCTGAAGATGTTAATAAAAATTCCCCAGTACCAGGATAGGGCAGGTTAAAACAGCACACTGGAGTGAATTTAGTTTGTTTGCGTACCTGCCGTCCAAGCCAAATTCTACACTGGTGGCAAGGAGGCCTGGCCACACTCCTCCTGTGCTCGACACTATCCGCTACTTCCATGGTCCACCGACGCCCACAGTGGTGCCCAAGGGGCTGCAAATCTGGAGTTGATAGCTCGTTCCAGCCAGCTGACAGCCTTCTGCATCTCGAGCAAGTGCTGGTGCCTGCACTCGCTCTCACGTGGCCTGTCCTCTGCCCGCCCAAGCGGCCTCATCGCACCACGAAAAAACAATGGCCCAGCCATACCATATGGCAAAGAGGTGGTAGACAATGGCTGCAACACCTCGCAGGCCTCTCCTCCAATGGTGGCGGCCAGTCAAAGCACACCTCCTGCTGGCCCCCACATTCAGATCAGTGGCAACGCCTAACATGTGCACCTAGGCCTGAAGGGGGGGCATTTGCTAGCTCCTGTCCAGGCATTCAGAGCAACCGCAGCCTCATCCGCTTGCAAGGGCACATGTGCTACCAAACCGAGGCCACATCCACCACATGACCATCTGACCTTGCCAGCATGCAGCACAGGCAGTACCACCAAGCCAAGACGCCAACCTGCATGGGCACCCATGCCTAGGCACCAGTGATTGCACTATCTACCCCGCCACCACTATCCGCATGCGTATCGGCTGCACAACCCAAATGGCATCCAACCTGGCACTGGAGCATTTTGCAGTCACTGGAACCCCGCCCACTAAGTGGCCAAATGGAAAGACTGGGTTATCTGGCTGGAGAAATAATTTGTTGCCCTTGACATCTCTGATGAGAGGAAAAGATCTCTCCATTTACATTTGGCTGTAGAGGACATCCACAAGTCGCAAAGGGTGTCGCAGAGGCAGGACCACCCCTTACATATGGCACCCTCAAAGACTCCATTACAGCCTACTACGAACCATTTCGTAAATCCTGACTATGAGCGGCTCCTCCTCTGTCAGGCACACCAATGTCCAGAGAAGTCAGTCGATGTTTTCTTCGCCCACAGCAAAGAATTGGCCAGGACCTGCACCCTGCCTGATGAAGACTACGAGATCTGGGCGCAATTCATACAGGGTTGTGTCCCGTTCAAGCTCTGAGAGCAGATCCTTCAAACTCCCAACATGCCAGTGAAGGATATACTTGCAGATTGAAAGAGATTGATTGAAAGAGCTGTCCAAGGCCAGGGCATCACACATGGAAACGGTCTTACAACGGTCTATAAAAACCAGGTCAGTTAATACAATCCATAAAGATGCCCCAAAAACCCAAGCACAGCCCTAGCAAGATCCCAGCGACCCCACATTCATGTCAGTGGTGCGGAGGTCCATAACTACACCTGTGGAAATGCCCAGCAGCTGGAAAGAAATGCATGGCATGTGGCAAGCCATGTGTGAATGTGTGTCGCTGAAGATAGAAGTCAGCGAAACCTTGTCAGAAGCAGGTGCGAGCAGTCAACGCAGCACCAGAAGTCTCAGAAGACAGTGATATGAATGATGATGACCAAGGAACATTGCATGTTATTCATGCAGTCAAACCAGGCTCCGAGCATCCCAGGTGACACATCCAGCTGTCAGCTCTGACCCATTGTGCCTTAGTAATGGCCCTCATAGATATGGGGGGATCCATCAACCTGAAAAAGATGAATCACTGCCAACACCACCAGCTCTCCGGCCCATGAGAATAAGGGTCCATGCATTTGGAAACGCAATATATCTGCGAATATCAGGAGTGTTCCATGCTAACCTCAGCCATTGTGACTCCAACACAAGAGCTAAGGTGTACGTCTCACAAGAAGGGACGGGTTTCCTACTCGGCTGCCAAACTGCGCAGGATCTAGGTCTTTTCCAATCTGCCTTCGCCGTCCATGCAGCTGAGATAGATGTGTTGCAGCAAGAGTTCTCCCTGCTGTTTCAAGGAATTGGGTGCCTAAAGAACAAATCTGTGTGCCTTCACATAGACAAGTCAATCCAGCCCATCGCCCTCCATCACCGAAGGGTGGCATTCCAACTGCGCCCAAAGTCGAACAGGAGTTAAAACAACTTGAAGAGGCAGGAATTATTGAGAAAGTCACAGCACCACCCCCTGGGTCTCCCCCATTGTGGTTACTAAAAAAAAAAAACCTGAGGCTGTAAGAATATGTGTCGTCAAAGTGAGGATACCCAACCTGTCAACCAAACATTTGACCCCCATTATCGTTTATATCATTGAGGAACTAGCTGGTTCAAAATGGTTCTCAAAGATGGACTTGTGGGTGGGGTACCACCAGACACCGCTGCACGCCGACTGACTACACATAACTACTTTGTGAACGCATGTGGGGTTATGGCAGTACAAGAGACTGAGTTTTGATATCTCCAGCACACTGAATTTTTTCAGAATATCATAAAAGAAATACTCTTGAGACTCCCTGCTGTGCTGAACGTTAGAGACATTGTCCTGGTGCATGCCCATACCATCGAGAATCATCTGACGCGGCTGCGATCAGTCTTCCTCTGGTTACAGGATCATGGTCTCACTCTCTACAAGGAGAAGTGTGAATTCTTCCAGGAAGACATCATTTTCTTTGGCTACCACTTCATGAAAAACAGAGTTGCTACTGACCCAGAAAAAGTATGCGACATACGAAAGGCTTCAGCCTCCACGTCAGTGTCCTGAGACCAAAGGTTTCTGGGGATGGTCACTTATTGTAGCCATTTCATACAGAACCTCTCTGACCTTACTACACTGCTCCGAGAGCTCACTAAGAGCTAAAATACCTGGGTCTGGGGTGAATCTAAAGAGATAACGTTCCAGAAAACCAAATCAGCGCTGTCTGTGAAAAGCACGCTTGCATACTTTGGCCCCAGAGAACATCAGAACTGGAGGTAGATACCGTCGCCACAGGGTTAGGAGCCGTGCTGTCACAATGACAAGATGTAGGAGAATAGGCCTCAGTCGCATACTCAAGCTGCGATACTGACTCTGACTGAACAAAGGTACTTGCAGATGGAGAAAGAGGCCACTGTAGTGGACTGGGGATGCTACCATTTCCATTTGTGCCTGTATGGGCACCCTTTTATGGTCTACACCGACCATAAGCCACTGATTCCTCTCTTTAAAGGATCTGCATCTAAATCCCCACTGTAAATCAAGAAATGGTTCTTGCAGTTCCAAGAGTAACTTCAGTGTTGAATAGAGACTGGGCACACACAACCTGGCCAACATCCTCTCAAGACAATGGTGCAGAGGTGTACTGAGTACAAAGCAACCAGTCTCCCAGACCCACCATCCCCAGTGCTCACTGAGGAAGGCCCAATTGTCCTGTGGCAAAAAGTCACTGCCGACTTCGGCAGCCTCCCTAATGGCAAATATCCGAAAGCCAATCTGATACCTTCCACATCCGCGGGGATGTTATTCCAAAGATGCAGAAGATCATGGTGGAGCATATACTAATAGGCGAAATCCGGACTGATAATGGACCCCCATTCAACAGCACTGGATCGAAGGAATACCTCCAGTCCAGGAACACGCGACACCGACGCATCATGCTATGGTGGCCCCAAGCCAATGTGGAGGCAGAACTGTTTGTGAGGACCCTAAAGAAAGTGATACGCATAGCAGAGGCAGAAACGAAGGCATAGAGAATGCAATATACATGTTTCTCCAAGAGTTCAGAGCTACACCACATTCCACCACCGGCAGGGGGTGAACAGTCACAGACACTATTCCCCATCATCATCAGTCGGTTCAGAGTCATGAGCCACAGCAGCAGTTATTCAGCCAGGAGCAACGCCATAATGACTATGCCAGTAGAAGGCGGCAAGCCTGGCACAGATTGTATGAGTCAGGGGACAAAGTCCCGATCAAATATCCACACCCTGGAAGAAAATTCCAGCTGCCTTTCAAGCCCGAACCGTGGACAGTAACTGTGGTAAAGGGAGCCAGGGAGACAGCTCAACAAGGAAGAGGCAGTGTCACAGGAATATATCACACATCAAGTGTTTTCTAACAGAAGAACATCCTGAGGAAGGGGATGACTTAAGCCCGAAGGAAGGGAGCGAGGCAGTGTATTCAGAAAAAGAAGAGGATGAAGATAGTTTCGCAAGCCCACCACCCCAAGAGGACCCCAGTCACTGTGACATGAAGGAGATCGAGGCTGAGACTGTCACACCTCTAGTGCAAAGGGAGGGCCCCAGAGATACCTTTTGAGAATCAACCCAGCGCCGTCCACAAACGTACAAAGACTATGTGCCAGAATGATGAGCAGAGGGTGTTTTGGTCCTTAGGAAAGGACAGTCGAGAACAGCCGGATGGTGAATTGTGTGGTACCTGCCTGTCTAAAGCACGATGTGATATGTGAAGTATATTTGATGTCTTTTCCTATGTTTTTCATCATCGCTATCCCTGCACGTCTGAAGTTTGATGTGATATTTGTTTTCCTGTGTTTCTTTTCTTCGGTATCCCTGTTGGGGACAAGGGTTTTGTTAAAGGAAGAATATAGATTTGGGAGATGTGAGTCTTGGGGTGGGGGGTGGTGGAGGTTTCCACAGACAAGGGATGAAAACCTATTGCGATATCTGCTTGTGATATATAGGTAACAGGCCTATGACTCTGAGACGTGGGGGGATGTGCGGTCTTATCATTTGTCTTTGAAATTTCGAATACAAATATTTATTTAAAAAATGAAAAAAGTACTTCGGGAAAGCTTTTGTAAATTGATATTTGCAATAATATTCATCCTACCAATCAGTGCATGATGTCAGAAATCCCCTGCTAATGATGTAATCTAACTCCTATTTATTGAATTTACCCCAAAAGAAACTGAAGTAGATGCATGGAATAGTTTTACTGACAGCACAACACTAATATAATAACCAACTCACCACTTCATTTTAACCACTAACCATCGGTTCCGGAGTAGCATGCTACTATTGTAAGGTGTTTCAATGCTTTGTCAGATGTATATAAATGCAATTACAATACCACCTGCAATACTCCCATCAATCCCACCACCAATGCCAAATATACCACCTCCATATTACACGAAGGCCACAACAATTTGACTAATACTACTACCAATAAGACCAAAACCAACACCAATAATCCATTACCAATACCAACATCAATGCCAATACTACCACCATCACACTCCACCAAGACCATAACAATATGACTAATGCCACCACCAATAAGAGGGCAGGTACTAGACTCACCAATACCCCTCACATTCACATATCCCTTTCAGACCCTTGTGTGTATAGATATATAATGAGAAACTTTGTTGTTGGTTGAGGGGGTGAAACTCTACTCAAGCAAAAGCCACAATCTTCGTCAGGGTGAACCACAAAAAGTCACTAAATTAACCTATGCTTAACTTTCTGATAGGTTGGCCCAACAGCAGTCAGGCTTAGCCTAGAGGCAATGTTTCAAGTATTTTTCCAGCATTTAAACAGTAATAAATTGAACACAACACAAGAAAAATACC
>CAWUFW010019047.1:37500-200233 GCA_963921515.1 Calotriton arnoldi | reverse complement strand
TATCTTGGACTCTAATCTCATAAAGAGATTAGTAGTTAGTGTTTAGAAATAAATACATATATTTTATATATATACCTTGTGTGGTTCTCCTTTCATTTGTATATCAAAGGGGTGTGCAGTTCCTAACTGGACGTGTGGGGAAAGGGAGGTCTTTCTTCATGATGCCCTCACACATCCCTGGGGATGTCATCATTGGGCCTTGCTCCTCGTCGGGCCGGCGCTGCAATGCCCGACGGGCTCCCGTAAACGGGGCTCTTTGTCGGAGATCTTTTGAAGAAGCCGTTGGGTGCGTGCGGGTGTGAGGGCTGGGTAGTGCACGGGTAAGTGAAGTAAAATAGGTCAGGAGCAGTCCTACTTTAGAATTGGTTTTAATATTAAGGTAGCTCGAGCCTCATTAAAAGGTGTGGGTGCCCTAAGCGGATGTAATGTTCCTAAAGGGCTGCCAAGGTGTAGTGGGTCAACATGTTTCGTGCCCCATTTGCCCCTAACGGGTCAACTGGCACTTCATCAGGACCGAAAGAAACTAAAGTGTGAGTGGTGCACTACCGTCTGGGTCTATAATTATTAATTAGTTTTCCAGACACGGTAGGGGGTAACCTAGTAGGCTAGTACTGGGGTATTGTAGACCCCTAGTGCTGTAGCCTAAGGCTGACGGGGGAGGCAGAGCACGTCGTTGCTCTAAGGAACGGGAGGCAGACGACTACAGTGAATCCTACCCATTGCTCCTGGACCCTTATGGCAGGCCTTATCAATCCTGAAGGCAGGGTGCTGGGTTTTGTGTGAGAGGGTGCCCCTGCATGAGCAGAGCCCCTCTGCAGCCTTCGGAATCTATTCTCCGGGGTTGTCTGTGATGCAGCCAACCATATATACTTAAGTGCATTATAACCTCGCGGTAAATGCTTACTTTAAAACGGCTGCTTAGAAACATGTCGTGGTTGGTCAAACACCTTGGAATCATACCTCCACACCAGTACTAGTGTGGGAGGTATGATTCCTCCCATGTAGAACCACTACTATGGGTCACCGGTCTACCCGGTACCAGCTTTCTCCACCTGGGCAGCACAAAATGGATGCTGCCAGCCACAGACACGAGTCTTCCCTCCTGCTGCTGAGCCAAGCTCGAGCAGAGGAAGGCCTGACAATAGGGTTCCTGTCACAGGGAGGTGTGACCACCTCCCAGACAGACTTTAGTGTATTGGGGCTGGGTGGGTGCACTCTTAGAGTGCCAGAAGGTCTGCACTGGGGGCACATTTGGTGTCCCCGTGCATAGTCCAGCTCAAACCGGTTGCAGGAGCCATTTGCTCCTGCTCTGGTGCGAAACTGGACAAAGGACATGGGTGTAGCCACCCCTGTGTCCTGACCCTCCCCTAGGTGGGTCCCCAGAGTTAGTCCAACCCCTTCCTTGGGTATAAAGTAGGAAACCTGACTACAGGACTTTGGATTTTACCAGGACTAAACTCTGCAAGCAGAAACCAAGTACTTCGACGGTCTACATTTCGCTGGACGACAGAAAAATCTTCCTTGGAGTAAAGGAGTTACTCCCCTGCAGCAGCAGGCACCTAAAAGCATCTGACCGGTTTGCATCTCCTGAGCTCCTGAGGACGCCGAAGATTTTTGCAACACAGGAAGTGGGTTCCTGAGTGTCCCTGAGGTCGATCTGCTCTCTCAGCAATTCTGAGACCATTATCCCTTGTGGGGACCGTGCAACCCGAACCCCTGTGCACCGTGTACTTTTGCAGCAGCATATGCTTTTCGGCAATCCCTGAGGCTGTGCTTTAGACTACGTATAGTCCCAACCCCAAGCAGCATTTCCACCAAAGATCTCTGGCCTACACTCCACGAGTGCTCCGTGGGCTGGTACTTTGTGGTTCCGCTCAAGGTCCCTTCGTGATCCCTGGTCCGTTGGCCTGTGGGTCCTGGCGAGGGTCACTTTGATTTTCCTTGGGCTTCCTTGGTTGTTCCAGGCGTGCCCTGACTCCCCATAGCTTAGAGAGTCTCCTGGACCTTGCTGGTCCTCACTGTAACCTGTTTCCTCTGCCCGCATGGGTTGCCTTTGCCAAGGCTTGTTGGTGTTCAATCCGGACACTGACCCCATAGCACTCGACATCCTTTGTGGGACAGCTCACATCCGGACTTTGGTTGTCGTCGACGTCTCCTGGTCCCCGTGGCTGCAGAGTCAAGAATCCTATCTTCACACCTGAAGCACCCAACATAGGTGGGCATTGGACTACCGAGCACCTGGTCACGTGAAGTGACCCAGACTCTGTCCCCTCTGCTTTCAGGTTCTTCTTACTCCGAATCCAGGCTTGGATTCCACCGGACACTTTTCATCTTCCCGGCAGCAGCACTTCGTCGCATCACGCCATTGAAAACGACGAAGGTTTCCGACACCACTTGACCCCTATGCACCCGGCTCGTCTGGGATAGGTGACACAGGTACCTCGGTACTCACAAGGGTGCTGGCCTTAGAACCTTCTATGTTCCAAAGGGTTTGCTCGAAGTCCTCTCCGAAGTGTCCTTAAACTGTAAATTTCCAACTGCGACTTTCCCATAGAGTTGCACGGAACACGCGGTCGTGTTCCCACACTGCACCCGTCCTCCGTGGGCTCCCTGTGTCCCTCCTCTGGGTGGTTCCTTGGGGTCCCAGCGATTCTATGTGCTCTAGGCACTGTGTCTATTGAATTCGTTGTTCTTATACCATTTTTTTAGTATATGATTCGGTCTCCCCCTGGAGCCCGCTGTGTATTGTGCTATTTACTGTCGTTCTAGTGATTTAATATTGTGCACTGTATATTCTAATCTCGGGTAGTACATATTTTTATATAACACTTGTGTGGTTCTCCTTTCATTTAGTCATTCAGGAGGTGATATTCTGGTAAAACAAGCTGCTTGACATTCCTTCAAGATTAAGCCTGATGGCTGCTCTCCATAGCTACCACTAGGATAGCTTTCATAAAGGTTATCTTTGACCTAATCATCAATAAGGGTCGTTTGGACTGGTGCAAGGTGCCCACTTTAATTAGTGGACAGCATATACCAGGCCAACTTCTCACACTCACCACACCACCCCAGTTTGGACCCAGCCATATGCAAATCAGTCTTGACCCAGTTCCTTGTGGGAACAGTCCAGCACGAACTGCCAAGCCAGGTCCTCCCTGGAGCAGAAACAAGCATCCTGGGACCGGTTTCAGGGCATCACCCTTCATCAGCCAGGCTATCTTGAATCCAGTGGTGTAGTGAGCACAGGACCCACGTCTCGGGATACCCTTCCCACTTAGGGCGACATATGCAAAAGAAACAATTGATGGAAAGAATGCTGGACAAAGCAAACATTCACCCCCAGTCACAAGGATCTGGGTTAAAAACATCATTATTTTGCTCACCACACCACCCCAGTCCGGACCCAGCCATAAGCAAATAAATCTTGACCCTGTTCCTTATGGGAATAGTCCAGCCCGAACTGCCAAGCCAGGCCCTCCCTGGATTGGAAACAAGCATCCTGGGGCTGGTTTCTGGGCATCACCCTTCACCAGCCAGGCTAGCTTGAATCCAGTGGTGTAGTGAGCACGGGACCCATGTCTGGGCATACCCTTCCCACTTAGGGCAACATATGCAAAAGAAACAACTGATGGACAGAATGCTGGACAATGCAAACATTCACACCCAGTCACAAGGATCTGGGTTAAATCCATCGTTTTTTTGCTCACCACACCACCCCAGTTTGGACCCAGCCATATGCAAATCAGTCTTGACCTTGTGCCTCATGGGAACAGTCAAAACCTAACTGTCAAACCATGTCCTCCCTGGACCGGAAACAAGCATCCTGGGACCGGTTTCAGAACATCATCTTTCAACAGCCAGGCTAGCTTGAATCCAGTGGTGTTGTGAGGATGGGACCAACGTCTGGGCATACCCTTCCTACTTAGGGCGACATATGCAAAAGAAACATTTGATGGAGAGAATGCTGAACAATGCAAAAATTCACACCCCGTCACAAGGATCTGGGTTAAATTCATCATTCTTTTGCTCACCACACCACCCCAGTTTGGACCCAGCCATATACAAATCAGTCTTGACCCTGTGCCTTATGGGAACAGTCCAGCCCGAACTGCAAAGCCAGGTCCTGCCTGGACCGGAAACAAGCATCCTGGGACTGGTTTCAGGGCATCACCCTTCATCAGCCAGAATATCTTGAATCCAGTGGTGTAGTGAGCACGGGACCCACGTCTGGGAATACCCTTCCCACTTAGTGCGATATATGCAAAAGAAACAATTGATGGACAGAATGCTGGACAATGCAAACATTCACCCCCAGTCACAAGGATCTGGGTTAAATCCATCATTCTTATGCTCACCACACCACCCCATTTTGGACCAAGCCATATGCAAATCAGTCTTGACCCTGTTCTTTGTGGGAACAGTCCAGTCCTAACTGCCAAGCCAGGTCCTCCCTGGGCCGGAAACAAGCATCCTTGAACCGGTTTCAGGGCATCACACTTCATCAGCCAAGCTATCTTGAATACAGTGGTATAGAGAGCACTGGACCACATCTGGGCATACCCTTACCACTTAGAGCGACATATGCAAAAGAAACAATTGATGGACAGAATGCTGGACAATGCAAACATTCACACCCAGTCACAAGAACCTGGGTTAAATCTATTATTATTTGCTCACCACACCACCCCAGTTTGGACTCAGCCATATGCAAATCAGTCTTGACCCTGTTCCTTGTGGGAATAGTCCAGCCCGAACTGCCAAGCCAGGTCCTCCCTGGAGCGGAAACAAGCATCCTGGGACCGGTTTCAGGGAATCACCCTTCATCAGCCAGGCTATCTTGAATCCAGTGGTGTAGTGAGCACAGGACCCACGTATCGGGATACCCTTCCCACTTAGGACGACATATGCAAAAAAAAACAATTGATGGACAGAATGCCGGACAAAGCAAACATTCACCCCCAGTCACAAAGATCTGGGATAAATCTATCATTCTTTTGTTCACCACACCACCCCAGTTTGGACCTAACCATATGCAAATCAGTCTTGACCCTGTTCCTTGTGGGAACAGTCCAGCCCGAACTGCCAAGCCAGGTCCTCCCTGGACTGAAAACAAGCATCCTGAGACCACTTTCAGGGCATCATCTTTCACCAGCCAGGGTAGCTTGAATCCAGTGGTGTAGTGAGCACGGACCCACGACTGGGCATACCCTTCCCAATTAAAGCGACATATGAAAAAGAAACAATTGCTGGACAGAATGCTGGACAATGCTAACATTCATACCCAGTCACAAAGATCTGGGTTAAATCCATAATTCTTTTGCTCACCCCTCCACCCCAGTTAGGACCCAGCCATATACAAATCAGTCTTGACCCTGTGCCTCATGGGATCAGTCCAGACCAAACTGTCAAGCCAGGTCCTCCCTGTACCGGAAACAAGCATCCTGGGACCGGTTTCAGGACATCACCCTTCATCAACAAGGCTAGCTTGAATCCAGGGTTGTAGTGAGCACGGGACCCACGTTTGGGCATATCCTTCCCACTAAGGGCGACATATGCAAAAGAAACAATTGATGGACAGAATGGTGGACAATGCAAACATTCACACCCAGTCACAAGGATCTGGGTTAAATCCATCATTCTTTGGCTCACCACACCACCCCAGTATGAACCCAGCCATATGCAAATTAGTCTTGACCCTGTGCCTTATGGGAACAGTCCAGACCAAACTGTCAAGCCAGGTTCTCCCTGGAGCTGAAACAAGCATCCTGGGACCGGTTTCAGGGCATCACCCTTCATCAGCCAGGCTAGCTTAAATCCAGTGGTGTAGTGAGCACTGGACCCACGTCTGGGCATACCCTTCCGACTTAGAGCAACATATGCAAAAAAAACAATTGATGGACAAAATGCTGGACAATGCAAACATTCACCCCCATTCACAAGGATCTGGGTTAAATCCATCATTCTTTTGCCCACCACACCACACCACCCCAGTTTGGACCCAGCAATATGCAAATCAGTCTTGACCCTGTTCCTTGTGGGAACAGTCCAGCCCGAACTGCCAAACCAGGTCCTCTCCGAAACAGAAATAAGCATCCTGAGACCAGTTTCAAGGCATCGCGCTTCACCAGCCAGGCTAGTTTGAATACAGTGGTGTAGTGAGCACGGGACCCACATCTGGGCATACCCTTCCCATTTAGGGCGACATATGCAAAAGAAACAATTGATGGACAGAATGCTGGACAATGCAAACATTCACCCCCAGTCACAAGGATCTGTTTTAAGTCCATCATTCTTTTGCTCACCACCCCACCCCAGTGTGGACCCAGCCATATGCAAATCAGTCTTGATCCTGTGCCTCATGGGAACAGTCCAGCCCGAACTGGCAAGCCAGGTCCTCCCTGGACCGGAAACAAGCCATTCTGGGACCGTTTTCAGGACATCACCCTTCATCAGCCAGCCTAGCTTGAATCCAGTGGTGTAGTGAGCACTGGACCCACATCTGGGCATACCCTTCCCACTTAGGGCGACATATGCAAAAGAAACAATTGATGGAAAGAATGCTGGACAATGCAAACAACAAAAGTAAGTACAGCTCAGCATCGGAATGTTTGAGGTCGCTACACTGGCTCCCAATGAGACAAAGAGCCAATTTCAAATTGTTGAGCCATACCTACAAAGTCTTACACCATCTGGGCCCCAAAATCCTCCAAGATAGAGTCAAATTCTATGCACCTGCGAGGAACCTGAGATCACGATTTCAGGCACAGGCACAGGTTAAACAGATCAAGAAGTCCAGAGTAGGGGCCGCTCCTTCTCCCACCTTGCGGCGACACTATGGAATGAACTTCCGCTCGATCTCCGGCTCACTGATAGTCACATGGCATTTAGAAAAAAACTGAAAACTTATTTGTTCCCTAAAGCTTGATCCGATACCAGTTACCCTCTTGAAGAACTCCTCACTTGTGTTCCGCTCTCCTTTAGCGTTGTGATATCCTTTGGATGAATGTTTGCGCTCTACAAATAAATAAATATAAATAAATAAATAAATTCACACCCAGTCACAAGGATCTGGGTTAAATCCATCATTCTTTTGCTCACTGTAGGAGAGTAGGATCTGCTTCTTATAGTTACCCCCACTTTTTGCTGATGTCTCACTGTTTTTGGCCTAGTCTGACTGGGATCCTGCTATTCAGGATCCCAGTCTATCTGCTTTCTCCTATAATTGCCATGTATGTACTTTAGGTACACTCCAGATTGGATACTGGGGTACCCTGATAAGTCCCTAGTATATGGTACACCATGTACCCAGGGCATAGGTACCCCAGAGGCCTCCCAGAGGCTGAAGCATGTATTGTGCCACCCCTGAGAGGCCATTCAAAATGACACCACAGGTCTGCTACTGCAACCTGTGTAAGGAGGTGCATGCACCCCTTACTTAGGTATAGGTTACCTATATCTATTCTAAATCACCACACATATAAACCTATCAGTCACCCTTATGGCAGGCCTTATCAATCCTGAAGGCAGGGTGCTGGGTTTTGTGTGTGAGGGTGCCCTTGCATGAGCAGAGCCCCTCAGCAGCCTTCGGAATCTATTCTCCGGGGTTGTCTGTGATGCAGTCAACCATATATACTTAAGTGCATTATAACCTCGCGGTAAATGCTAACTTTAAAACGGCTGCTTAGAAACATGTTGTGTTTGGTGTCAAACACCTTGGAATCATACCTCCACACCAGTACTGGTGTGGGAGGTATGATTCCTCCCTTGTAGAACCACTACTATGGGTCACCGGTCTACCCGGTACCAGCTTTCTCGACCTGGGCAGCACAAAATGGATGCTGCCAGCCACAGACACGAGTCTGCCCTCCTGCTGCTGAGCCAAGCTCGAGCAGAGGAAGGCCTGACAATAGGGTTCCTGTCACAGGGAGGTGTGACCACCTCCCAGACAGGCTTTAGTGTATTGGAGCTGGGTGGGTGCACTCTTAGAGTGCCAGAAAGTCTGCACTGGGGGCACATTTGGTGTCCCCGTGCATAGTCCAGCTCAAACCGGTTTCAGGAGCCATTTCTCTTGCTCTGGCGCGAAACTGGACAAAGGACATGATTGTAGCCACCCCTCTGTCCTGACCCTCCCCTAGGTGGGTCCCCAGAGTTAGTCCAACCCCTTACTTGGGTATAAAGTAGGAAACCTGACTACAGGACTTTGGATTTTACCTGGACTAAACTCTGCAAGCAGAAACCAAGTACTTCGAGGGTCTACACTCTGCTGGACGACAGAAGAATCTCCCTTGGAGAAAAGGAGTTACTCCCCTGCAGCAGCAGGCACCTAAACCCATCTGACCGGTTTGCATCTCCCAAGCTCCTGAGGACTCCGAAGATTTCTGCAACACAGGAGGTGGGTTCCCGAGTGTCCCTGAAGTCGATCTGCTTTCTCAGCAATCCTGAGACCAGTATCCCTCATGGGGACTGTGCAACCCGAACCCCTGTGCATCATGTACTTTTGCAGCAGCATATGCTTTTCGGCAATCTCTGAGGCTGTGCTTTGGACTACGTATAGTCCCAACCCCGAGCAGAATTTCCACCAAAGATCTCTGGCCTCCACTCCACGAGTGCTCCGTGGGCTGGTACTTTGTGATTCCGCTCAAGGTCCCTTTGCGATCCCTGGTCCGTTGGCCTGTGGGTCCTGGCGAGGGTCACTTTGAGTTTCATTGGGCTTCCCTGGTTGCTCCAGATGTGCCCTGACTCCCCATAGCTTGGAGAGTCTCCTGGACCTTGCTGGTCCTCACTGTAACCTGTTTCCTCTGCCGCGTGGGTTGCCTTTGCCAAGGCTTGTTGGTGTTCAATCTGGGCACTGACCCCTCAGCACTCGACATCCTTTGTGGGACAGCTCACCTCCAGACTTTGGTTGTCATCGACATCTCCTGGTCCCCGTGGTTGCAGAGTCAAGCATCCTATCTTCACACCTGAAGCACCCGACATCGGTGTGCATTCGACTACCGAGCCCCTGGTCACGTGAAGTGACCCAGACTCTGTCCCCTCTGCTTTCAGGTTCTTCTTACTCTGAGTCCAGGCTTGGATTCCACCGGACACTTTTCATCTTCCCGGCAGCAGCACTTCGTCGCATCACGTCATTGAAAACGACGAAGGTTTCCGACACTACTTGACCCCTATGCACCCGGCTCCTCTGGGATAGGTAACACGGGTACCTCGGTACTCACAAGGGTGCTGGCCTTAGAACCTTCTATGTTCCAAAGGGTTTGCTTGAAGTCCTCTCCGAAGTGTCCTTAAACTGTAATTTTCCAACCGCGACTTTCCTATAGAGTTGCACGGAACACGCGGTCGTGTTTCCACACTGCACCCGTCCTCCGTGGGCTCCCTGTGTCCCTCCTCTGGGTGGTTCCTTGGGGTCCCAGCGATTCTACGTGCTCTAGGCACTGTGTCTATTGAAGTCGTTGTTCTTATACCATTTTTTTAGTATATGGTTCGGTCTCCCCCTCGAGCCCGCTGTGTATTGTGCTATTTACTGTCGTTCTACTGATTTAATATTGTGTACTGTATATTCTAATCTCGGGTAGAGATTAGTAGAGAGTGTTTTAGTAATAAATACATATTTTTATATAACACTTGTGTGGTTCTCCTTTCATTTAGTCATTCAGGAGGTGATATTCTGGTAAAACAAGCGGCTTTACATTCCTTCAAGATTAAGCCTGAAGGCTGCTCTCCATAGCTACCACTAGGATAGCTTTCATAAAGGTTATCTTTGACCTAATCATCAATAAGGGTCGTTTGGACTGGTGCAAGGTGCCCACTTTAATTAGTGGACAGCATATACCAGGCCAACTTCTCACATTGGTGGCAGCGGTGGGATATCAAGCTTGCTATTGTTTTACCAGATAAATCTCATTGAGTGATTAACTGAAAACCACTAAGTACTAGGTACATATAATCAAGATTAGAATAAGTAAGTTCTACTGAACTTGGAGTAGGGTAAGTCAAGGGTCTAGCACACCCTTTCTCCAACTCAAGAGAGTTTAGTCTCCAATAGGGTAGGTAGGTGCACACACCACACCACACTAGTATGTCTTCTATAGGAGAAGCCAGTGGCTCTCTGCCAACTAGATACAATGGGCTCACCTTTCAGGATCTGAAAGCCATGTGTGCCTCTAGGAAGCTGAAGACAGGGAGAAATGCAAACACCCAACGTCTTATAGAGATGTTGCTCCTAGATGACCTCAGAAAGACCCCAGGGTCTGATGAAGTAGAAAGAGTGGGTGGGACAGGTGATGAGGAAAGAGCAGGAAGTGAACACTTCTTTGATCTGGACTCACACCCTGGCCAGGAGGATCAAGATGATTCCAACCTGGAAAATCCAACTCTTCCTTCAGGTGGGGAGAAGGCCCCAGTGGCCTCTCTTTACTCCACCAGGAAGAGTACAGAGTCTACCTAGAAGATCCAGGACTCCCTCTGTGGAGTCTAATCATTCAGCTACTTCTGTAGGGACCTCTGTATCTCAGAGGAGAGAATCCTCTTATGATAAGAAGTGCCAATTACTAGAGCTTGAGAGAATCAGGATCAGGCTCAAGAAAGAGCAATTGGCCCTAGACAGGGAATCCCTAGAGCTCCAAAGAGCTACAAAAAGATTGGGACTAGAGTCCCATGGTGGCAGCAACAGTGTCCCTAGAACTAGAGAGTATTCTCATGATCATAGGAACCTGAACAAGATAGTCCCTCCCTATCAGAGTGGGGATGACATCCACAAATGGATAACTGCACTAGAGAGGGCCTGTAAAGTACAGAGGGTCCCTCAGGAGCAGTGGGCAGCTATCTTGTGGCTCTCCTTTGCTGACAAAGGTAGAGATAAGCTCCTCACTGTCAGAGAAGAGGATGCAGACAATTACACAGACTTGAAGAGTGCTCTCATTGATGGGTTTGGCTTAACCACTGAGCAATACAGAATTAAGTTCAGAGACACCCAGAAAGCACAGACTCAGGACTGGGTTAACTTTGTAGATTGTGCTACTAAGGCTCTGGAAGGCTGGTTACTTGGCAGTAAAGTGTGTGATTTTAAAGGATTGTACAATTTAATTATGAGGGAGCAGATCCTTAATAATTGCCAAAATCAGTTGTTGCATCAGTACCTGGTGGACTCTGATCTGACCTCTCCCCAAGAATTGGGAAAGAAGGCAGAAAATGGGTCAGAACCAAGGTGAAGCAGAAAGCTCAGAACCAAGGTGGTGACTCTAAGAAGCAAGATTCTAAAATCTCAGATAAGGGTGGGGAGAAGGGTAAAGACCAGAAGTCTTCACAAGGGCCCCAAAAACCTGCATCTGGGGGAGTCACAATCAAATAAGGGTAAAGGCAAAAAGAAACCTTGGTGTCACATCTGTAAAGAGAAGACCCATTGGACAAAAGATGCCAATTGTCCAAGGGCCAAGAAATATACTCCAGCCACCACTGCCCCTAAGGCAACTGTTCCCCCTAGCTCAGTTCCAAGTGGTGGTACACAGAATAAGGGTGTAGTAGGGTTGACCCTGGGATCTGAGATGGATTCTGGCCTAGTCAGAATTCCAACTCAGGCTGTGTTAGTCTGTGATGGAGGCATGGATATTGCCTCCTTATTTGTCAGTCCCAGTAATCTGGGCAAATACAGACAGCAGCCCTTGATTAATGGAAGAGAGGCTTTGGCATTCAGGGACACAGGAGCAAGTGTCACAATGGTGACAAAAGATCTTGTAGCCCCTGAGCAGATCATACTTGGTGAGATGTACCAAGTGACCAATGTAAGCAATGTCAGGACAGACCATTCCTTGGCAGTTGTGAATTTCACCTGGGGAGGGGTAACTGGCCCTAAGAAGGTTGTGGTAAGTGCAGAACTCCCTGTAGAATGCTTATTGGGCAATGATTTGGAGACTTCAGCATGGGCTGAAGTGGAACTCAGGACACATGCAGAAATGCTGGGCATCCCTGCAGATGTGTTTGCCATGACTAGGTCACAGGCAAAAATGTATTCCACTGAACAGGCCCTGGATCCTGGAATAATGGACCAGGTGCCTTCCAAGAGAACGAGCAGTAGGGGTAAGGCAGTGTCTTCCCCCCTGCCTCAGAGTGAGGATCCGTCTCTTGAGGGAGATGATCTTAGTCCTGAAGAAGGAACTGTCTCAGAGGAACTTGAACCTGATCAGGTTGAGTTCTTGGGGACAGGGGGCCCTTCCAGGGCAGACCTGAGCCAGGAGCAGCTGAACTGCCCCTCTCCTGAACCCCTCAGACAGCAAGCTGCTGCTGAGGCTGCTGGGAGTGCCAGTGGGTCCCATAAAATTTACTGGGATGATGGACTCTTATACTCAGAGGGTAGAGACCCCAAACCTGGTGCCACCAGGAGGTTGGTTATACTTCTGAAGTTTAGGGGCTTCCTATTGACACTGGCACATGATATCCCATTAGCAGGACACTTAGGCCAAAACAAGACCTGGGACAGACTTGTTCCTTACTTTCATTGGCCTCATATGTCAGAAGACACAAAGGAGTTTTGTCGCTCCTGTATCACTTGCCAAGCCAGTGGTAAGGCAGGTGGTACTACAAAGGCCCCCCTGATACCACTACCTGTGGTGGGGGTTCCCTTTGAGAGGGTTGGGATTGACATAGTTGGTCCCATGGATCCTCAGACTGCATCTGGGCATAGATTCATACTAGTGGTGGTGGACCATGCCACTAGGTATCCAGAAGCAATTCCACTTAGGACTACCACAGCTCCTGTTGTGGCTAGGGCCCTCCTGGGAGTCTTTTCCAGAGTGGGTTTTCCTAAGGAGGTAGTATCAGACCGAGATGCAAACTTTATGTCTGGTTACTTGACTGCTATGTGGAAGGAGTGTGGAGTAAATTACAAATTTACCACCCCTTATCACCCACAATGCAATGGGTTAGTTGAGAGATTCAACAAAACCCTCAAGGGCATGATTAAAGGTCTCCCTGAAAAGCTCAGGCGTAGATGGGAAATCCTTTTGACCTGCCTTCTCTTTGCCTACAGAGCGGTTCCTCAGAAGGGGGTTGGTTACAGCCCTTTTGAACTTCTGTTTGGACATCAAGTGAGGGGTCCTTTATGTCTAGTGAAGGAGGGATGGGAGTTACCTCTCAAACCCCCTAAACAGGATATTGTGGACTATGTACTTGGTCTCCGCTCCAGGATGGCTGAGTACATGAAGAAGGCATCCAAAAACCTTGAGGCTAGCCAGGAATTGCAAAAGGCCTGGCATGACCAAAAGGCTGTTGTGACTGTTTCTCAGCCAGGACAGAAAGTATGAGTGTTGGAGCCTGTGGCCCCAGCAGCCCTCCAAGACAAGTGGAGTGGACCTCATACTATCATTGAGCAAAAGGGAGAGGTTACCTACCTGGTGGACCTTGGAACTCCCAGGAGCCCCCATAGGGTGCTCCATGTGAACAGGCTCAAACCATATGTTGACAGGGCAGACATGGGCTTGCTCATGGCTACTGATGAGGGACAGGAGGAAGAGAGTGATCCACTTCCTGACCTGCTCTCACAGAACCCTGATGATGGTTCAGTTGATGGTGTAGCCTTGGCAGGCAGCCTCACTGACCAGCAGCAAACTGATTGTAGGCAAGTCCTGAATCAGTTCAGACATATGTTTTCACTGACTCAAAGTCAGACTACCTGGTGCACTCATGAAGTGGACACAGGTGACAGTCTGCCTGTTAAAAATAAGATTTACAGGCAACCTGACCATGTCAGGGACTGTATCAGGACATAAGTCCAGAAAATGTTGGAACTGGGAGTGTTTGAACCCTCAGATAGCCCTTGGGCTAGTCCAGTAGTCCTTGTCCCAAAACCTCACACCCAGGGTGGTAAGAGAGAGATGAGGTTCTGTGTGGACTACAGGGGTCTCAATGCAGTCACTAGGACCGATGCCCATCCAATACCCAGGGCAGATGAACTTATAGATACTTTGGCCTCTGCCAAGTTTCTGAGTACATTTGACCTGACAGCTGGTTACTGGCAAATCAGATTAGCTGAGGATGCAAAACCCAAAACAGCATTCTCAACCCCTAGTGGGCACTACCAATTTGTGGTGATGCCCTTTGGCTTGAAGAATGCACCTGCCACTTTTCAAAGGTTGGTGAACAAAGTCCTTACAGGTCTGGAAGCCTACAGTGCAGCTTATCTAGATGATATTGCTGACTTAAGCTCCACCTGGGAGGATCACCTGGTCCACCTGAGAAATGTTTTGAAGGCCCTGCAAAAAGCAGGCCTCACTATCAAGGCCACCAAGTGCCTGATAGGGCAGAGTAAGGTTGTATACCCAGGCCACCTTGTGGGTGGAGGTCAGGTTCAACCATTGGAGAGCAAAATCCAGACCATCATGGACTGGGTTGCTCCCACTACCCAGACTCAGGTCAGAGCTTTCTTGGGCCTGACTGGGTACTACAGGATATGGATCCATAGTGACCCCTTTGAATGCCTTAACTTCCAAAAGAATGCCTAAGAAAGTTCAATGGACAGTTAGCTGTCAAAAGGCATTTGATGACCTGAAGCAGGCCATGTGCACTGCTCCCATTCTGCAAAGTCTTTATTATTCCCAACAATTCATTGTTCAAACTGATGCATCTGAATTGGGGTAGGGGCTGTGTTATCACAATTGAATGAAGAGGGTCAGGATCAGCCAGTAGCTTTCATAAGCAGAAGGTTGACCCCCAGAGAGAAACGTTGGTCAGCCATTGAGAGGGAAGCCTTTGCTGTGGTTTGGGCTCTGAAGAAGCTGAGGCCATACTTGTTTGGCACTCACTTCATTGTTCAGACAGACCATAAGCCCCTCTTATGGCTAAAACAAATGAAGGGTGAAAACCCCAAACTTTTGAGGTGGTCCATTTCCCTACAGGGGATGGACTATACAGTGGAACATTGACCTGGGAGTAACCATGCCAATGCAGATGGACTCTCCAGATATTTCCACTTAGAACATGAAGACTCAACTGGTCAAGGTTAGTTTAATGTCCTTACGTTTGGGGGGGGGGGTTGTGTAGGAGAGAAGGATCTGCTTCTTATAGTTACGCCCACTTTTTGCTGATGTCTCACTGTTTTTGGCCTAGTCTGACTGGGATCCTACTATTCAGGACCCCAGTCTAGCTGCTTTCTCCTATAATTGCCATTTATGTACTTTAGGTACACTCCAAATTGGATACTGGGGTACCCTTATAAGTCCCTAGTATATGGTACACCATGTACCCAGGGCATAGGTACCCCAGAGGCCTCCCAGAGGCTGAAGCATGTATTGTGCCACCCCTGAGAGGCCATTCAAAAAGACACCACAGGTCTGCTACTGCAACCTGTGTAAGGAGGTGCATGCACCTCTTACTTAGGGATAGGTTACCTATATCTATTCTAAATCACTACACATATAAACCTATCAGTCACCCCTATGGCAGGCCTTATCAATCCTGAAGGCAGGGTGCTGGGTTTTATGTGAGAGGGTGCCCCTGCATGAGCAGAGCCCCTCTGCAGCCTTCGGAATCTATTCTCCGGGGTTGTCTGTGATGCAGCCAACCATATATACTTAAGTGCAGTATAACCTCGCGGTAAATGCTAACTTTAAAACGGCTGCTTGGAAACATGTCGTGTTTGGTGTCAAACACCTTGGAATCATACCTCCACACCAGTACTGGTGTGGGAGGTATGATTCCTCCCTTGTAGAACCACTACTATGGGTCACCGGTCTACCCGGTACCAGCTTTCTCGACCTGGGCAGCACAAAATGGATGCTGCCGGCCACAGACACGAGTCTGCCCTCCTGCTGCTGAGCCAAGCTCGAGCAGAGGAAGGCCTGACAATAGGGTTCCTGTCACAGGGAGGTGTGACCACCTCCCAGACAGGCTTTAGTGTATTGAGGCTGGGTGGGTGCACTCTTAGAGTGCCAGAAAGTCTGCACTGGGGGCACATTTGGTGTCCCCGTGCATAGTCCAGCTCAAACCGGTTGCAGGAGCCATTTGCTCCTGCTCTGGCACGAAACTGGACAAAGGACATGGGTGTAGCCACTCCTCTGTCCTGACCCTCCCCTAGGTGGGTCCCCAGAGTTAGTCCAACCCCTTCCTTGGGTATAAAGTAGGAAACCTGACTACAGGACTTTGGATCTTACCTGGACTAAACTCTGCAAGCAGAAACCTAGGGGCATATTAACAAGGGCTGGCGATAACATTATCGCCGCTTTAGCGTCCGTTTTTGGGCGAAAAGCGGCGATAATTTTATTCCAAATATCATCAAGGACACGCTAGCGCGTGTTACTTTGACTTAGCGCCCGTTTCCAGTACGCCTAACTTCGCATCTCTAGTGAGATGCAAAGTGGGCGTCACTGGGCGTACCCCTGACGGACTACCTTGTCAAATATCGCGAAATGTACATCGCGATATTTACAAGGAGGCCCACGCATTTTTGCAGACGTTAGTTTTTGGCGAAAACCGTGGTTTTCGCCAAAAACTAACGTCTGCAAAAATGCAGACTTACCTATCCCTAACAATGGGGGTGGATTATGCTGATACGACCACAGGGTCGTATCAGCAAGGTTATCGCCGTTTTCCATGGAACATCGCTGAAAAACCAGCGATGTTCCATGGAAAACACCACTATCGCTGGGAAATTATCGCCATTGCGCTATGCGTTGTTGATACAGCGATAGCATGGCGATAATTGCCTGCGATAGCCGGCGATAAATAATTTCTCGCTAAGAGCGGCCAGCGATAATTAGCGCTGCCGCTTGATAATATGCCCTCAAGTACTTCGATGGCCTACACTTTGCTGGATGACAGAAGAATCTCCCTTGGAGTAAAGGATTTACTCCCCTGCAGCAGCAGGCACCTAAACGCATCTGACCAGTTTGCATCTCCCGTGCTCCTGAGGACTCAGAATATTTCTGCAACACAGGAGGTGGGTTCCTGAGCGCCCATGAGGTCAATCTGCTCTCTCAGCAATGCTGAGACCAGTATCCCTTGTGGGGACCGTGCAACCCGAACCCCTGTGCACCGTGTACTTTTGCAGCAGCATATGCTTTTCGGCTATCCCTGAGGCTGTGCTTTGGACTACGTGTAGTCCCGACACCGAGCAGCATTTCCACCAAAGATCTCCGGCCTCCACTCCACGAGTGCTCCGTGGGCTGGTACTTTGTGATTTCGCTTGAGGTCCCTTCGCGATCCCTGGTCCGTTGGCCTGTGGGTCCTGGCGAGGGTCACTTTGATTTTCCTTGGGCTTCCCTGGTTGCTCCAGACGTGCCCTGACTCCCCATAGCTTGGAGAGTCTCCTGGACCTTGCTGGTCCTCACTGTAACCTGTTTCCTCTGCGCACATGGGTTGCCTTTGCCAAGGCTTGTTGGTGTGCAATCCGGACACTGACCCCTCAGCACTCGACATCCTTTGTGGGACAGCTCACCTCCGGACTTTGGTCATTGTCGACATCTCCTGGTCCCCGTGGCTGCAGAGTCAAGCATACTATCTTCACACCTGAAGCACCCGACATCGGTGGGCATTGGACTACCGAGCCCCTGGTCACGTGAAGTGACCCAGACTCTGTCCCCTCTGCTTTCAGGTTCTTCTTACTCCGAATCCAGGCTTGGATTCCACCGGACACTTTTCATCTTCCTGACAGCAGCACTTCTTCGCATCACGCAATTGAAAACGACGAAGTTTTCCAACACCACTTGACCCCTATGCACCCGGGATAGGTAACACGGGTACCTCGGTACTCACAAGGGTGCTGGCCTTAGAACCTTCTATGTTCCAAAGGGTTTGCTTGAAGTCCTCTCCGAAGTGTCCTTAAACTGTAATTTTCCAACCGCAACTTTCCCATAGAGTTGCACGGAACACGCGGTCGTGTTCCCACACTGCACCCGTCCTCCGTGGGCTCCCTGTGTCACTCCTCTGGGTGGTTCCTTGGGGTCCCAGCGATTCTACGTGCTCTAGGCACTGTGTCTATTGAAGTCGTTGTTCTTATACCATTTTTTTAGTATATGGTTCGGTCTCCCCTGGAGCCCGCTGTGTATTGTGCTATTTACTGTCGTTCTACTGATTTAATATTGTGTACTGTATATTCTAATCTCGGGTAGAGATTAGTAGAGAGTGTTTTAGTAATAAATACATATTTTTATATAACACTTGTGTGGTTCTCCTTTCATTTAGTCATTCAGGAGGTGATATTCTGGTAAAACAAGCTGCTTTATATTCCTTCAATATTAAGCCTGAAGGCTGCTCTCCATAGATACCACTAGGATAGCTTTCATAAAGGTTATCTTTGACCTAATCATCAATAAGGGTCGTTTGGACTGGTGCAAGGTGCCCACTTTAATTAGTGGACAGCATATACCAGGCCAACTTCTCACACTCACCATACAACCCCAGTTTGGACCCAGCCATATGCAAATCAGTCTTGACCCTGTTCCTTGTGGGAACAGTCCAGCACGAACTGCCAAGCCAGGTCCTCCCTGGAGCAGAAACAAGCATCCTAGGACCGGTTTCAGGGCATCACCCTTCACCAGCCAGGTTAGCTTGAATCCAGGGGTGTAGTGAGCACGAGACCCATGTCTGGGCATACCCTTCCCACTTGGGGCAACATATGCAAAAGAAAGAAGTGATGGACAGAATGCCGGTCAATGCAAACATTCACACCCAGCCACAAGGATCTGGGTTAAATCCATCATTTTTTTGCTCACCACACCACCCCAGTTTGGACCCAGCCATATGCAAATCAGTCTTGACCCTGTGCCTCATGGGAACAGTCCAGCCCGAACTGCCAAGCAAGGTACTCTCTGCACCGGAAACAAGCATCCTGGGACCGGTTTCAGGACATCACCCTTCATCAACCAGGCTAGCTTGAATCCAGGGATGTATTGAGCACGGGACCCACATCTGGGCATATCCTTCCCACTAAGGGCAACATATGCAAAAGAAACAATTGATGGACAGAATGGTGGACATTGCAAACATTCACACCCAGTTACAAGTATCTGGGTTAAATCCATCATTCTTTGGCTCACCACACCACCCCAGTTTGGACCCAGCCATATGCAAATCAGTCTTGACCCTGTTCCTTGTGGGAACAGTCCAGCGCGAACTGCCAAGCCACGTCCTCCCTGGACTGGAAACAAGCATCCTGTGACCGATTTCAGGGCATCATCTATCACCAGCCAGGCTAGCTTGAATGCAGTGGTGTAGTGAGCACGGGACCCACGTCTGGGCAGACCCTTCCCACTTAGGGCGACATATGCAAAAGAAACAATTGATGGACAGAATGCTGGACAATGCAAACATTCACACCCAGTCACAAGGATCTGGGTTAAATCCATTATTCTTTTGCTCACCACACCACCCCAGTTTGGACCCAACCATATGCAAATCAGTCTTGACCCTGTGCCTTATGGGAACAGTCCAGACCGAACTGTCAAGCCGGGTCCTCTCTGGACCGAAAACAAACACCCTGGGACCGGTTTCAGAACATCACCCTTCATCAACAAGGCTAATTTGAATCCAGGGGGTGTAGTGAGCACGGGACCCACATCTGGGCATATCCTTCCCACTTAGGGCAACATATGCAAAAGAAACAATTGATGGACAGAATGCTGGACAATGCAAACACTCACCCCCAGTCACAAGGATCTGGGTTAAATCCATCATTCTTTTGCTCACCACACCACCCCAGTTTCGACCCAGCCATATGCAAATCAGTCTTGTTCCTATTCCTTGTGGGAACAGTCCAGCCCGAACTGCCAAACCTGTTCCTCCCTGGACTGAAAACAAGCAACCTGGAACAGGTTTCAGGGTATAATCTTTCACCAGCCAGGCTAGCTTGAATCCAGTGGTGTAGTGAGCACGGGACCCACGTCTGGGCATACCCTTCCCACTTAGGGCGACATATGCAAAAGAAACAATTGATGGACAGAATGCTGCACAATGCAAACATTCACACCCAGTCACAAGGATCTGGGTTAAATCCATCATTCTTTTGCTCACCACACCACTGTAGGAGAGTAGGATCTGCTTCTTATAGTTACCCCCACTTTTTGCTGATGTTTCACTGTTTTTCGACTTAGCCAGACTGAGGCCCTGCTAATCAGGACCCCAGTCTATCTGCTTTCTACTCTAAATTGATTGTATGTACTTTAGGTACACTCCAGATTGGATTCTGGGGTACCCTTGTGAGTCCCTAGTATATGGTATACTATGTACCCAGGGCATAGGTACCCCAGAGGCCTACCAGGGACTGCAGCATGTATTGTGCCACCCCTGGGAAGCCTTTTAAAATGACACGACAGGTCTGCTACAGCAGCCTGTGTAAGGTGGTGTATCCACCCCTTACTGAGATATAGGTTCCCTATATCTCTCCATATCACTGCACATGTAAACCTATCAGTCACCCCTGTGGCAGGCCTTAACAATCCTGAAGGCAGGGTGCTGGGTTTCATGTGAGAGGGTGCTCATGCATGAGCAGAGCCCCTCTGCAGCTTTCGGAATCTTCATTCCGGGGTTGTTTGTGATGCAGCCAGACCATATACTCTTAAGTGCATTATAACCTCGCGGTAAATGCTAACTTGAGAATGGCTGCATGGAAATATGTCGTGTTTGGTGTCAAACACCTTGGAATCATACCTCCACCCCAGTAACTGGGGTGGGAGGTATGATTCCACCCTACTAGAGGGAGAAACATGGCACCACCGGTACACCCGGTACCAGCTTAACAGAACCCTGGCATCACAAAATGGATGATGCAGCCACAGACACGAGTCTGCCCTCCTGCTGCTGGACGAAACTCCGGCAGGGGAGGCCTGGACAATAGGTTTTCTGTCACAGGGAGGTGGTCACCTCCCAGACAGGCTTTAGTGTATTGGGGCTGGGTGGGTGCACTCCAAGAGTGCTTTGAAGTCTGCACTGGGGGCACATTTGGTGTCCCTGTGCATAGTCCAGCTCAAACCGGTTTCAGGGGCTACCAGCCCCTGCTCTGGCGCGAAACTGGACAAAGGAAATGGGTGTAGCCACCCCTCTTTCCTGACCCTCCCATAGGTGGGTCCCCAGAGTTTGTCCCACCCCTTCCTTGGGTATAAAGTTAGGAACCCCTGACTACAGGACTTTAGATTACACCTGGACTAAACTCTGACACAGAAACCAAGTACTTTGACAATCTGCACTATGCTGGATGACTGAAGAATCTCCCTTGGAGTAAAGGAGTTACTCCTCTGCAAGGCAGGCACCTTTAATGCAACTGACGGGTTGGCATCTCCAAAGCTCCTGAGGACTCCGAAGAATATCGCCACACAGGAGGTGGGTTTTCCGAAGTCTAAGAGGTCGATCTGTGCCCACAGCAAGTCTGAGGCCCGTATCCCTCGTGGTGAGCGTGCAACCCGAACCCCTGGGCACTGCGTCCATTTGCAGAAGCTTCAGCTTTTCGGCAACCCCTGAGGCTGAGCTTTGGGTTACTTTTAGCCCTGACCCCAAGCAGTGATCACACTGAAGATTGCAGGCCTACACTCAACGAGTGTTCTGTGGGCTGCCATTTTGTGATTCCTCTCAAGGTCCCTTCGCGATCCCTGGTCCATTGACCTGTGGGTCCCCAAGAAGGCAACTCTAACTTTGATTGGGCTTTCCTGATTGCTCCAGACGTGCCCTGACTCTCCATTGCTTGGGGAGTCCCCAGGACATTGCTGGTCTGCACAGAAGCATCTTTTCTCTTCCTGCGTGGGTTGCTGTTGCCAAGGCTTGTTGTATTCAATCCGAGCACCGACACCCCAGCACTCGACATCCTTTGTGGGACAGCTCGAAACCGGCTCCTGGTTGTCCTCAACGTCTCCTGGACCCCGTGGCTGCAGAGTCAAGCTTCACCTCTTCGCACCTGAAGCACCCGACATCGGTGGGCATTCGATTGCTCCGCTTCTGGTCACTGGCTAGTGACCCAGACTCTGTCCCCTCTGCTTTCAGGTTCTTCACATCTTTGATCCAGGCTTGGATCATCCCGGACACTTTTCTTCTTCTCGGCAGAAGCACTTTGCAAGAGATCGCCATTGAAAACAACGACGATTCCCGACACCCTTTGACACCTATCCACCCGGCTTCCCTGGGTGAGGTAACTCGAGTACTACGGTGCTCCCATGGGTGTTGGCCCTAGAAACCCTTAAGTCTAAAGGGGTTTGCTCAAAGTCCTCTCCTAAGTGTCCTTTTGCTTTAAAATTCCAACCGCGACTTTCCTCATAGAATCCTACGGCGCTCGCGGCTGTGTTCTCACACTGAACACGTCCCCCGTGGGTCTCCTGTGTCACTACCTTGGGTGGTTCCTTGGGGTCCCAGCGATTCTACATGCTCTAGGCACTGTGTCTAGTCAAGTCGTGGTTCTTATACCACTTTCTTAATATATGGTTTGGTCCCCCCCTGGGGCCCATTGTATATTGTGCTATTTACTGTCGTTTTAATACTGTGATATTGTGTATCTTGGACTCTAATCTCATAAAGAGATTAGTAGTTAGTATTTAGAAATAAATACATATATTTTATATATATACCTTGTGAGGTTCTCCTTTCATTTGGTCATTTAAGAGGTTATAATCTGGTAAACCAAGCTGCTTTACACTCCTTCAAGACTTAGCCTGAAGGCTGCTCTCCATAGCTACCACTAGGATAGCTTTCAATAAAGGTTGTCTTTAAACCTATCATCAATAAGGGTCATTTGGACTGGTGCAAGGTGCCCACTATAACTAGTGGACAGCATATGCCAGGCCAACTTCTCACATTGGTGTGCAGCGGTTGGATTCAAGATTGCTATTGCTTTACCAGATAATCTCTGTGAGTGACTAACTGAAAACCACTATAGGTACATAGGTACATATAAATCAAGTTTAGAATACAGTAAGTTCTACTGAACTTAGAGTTGTGTGTCAAGGGCTTAGCACACCCTTTCTACAACTCAAGAGAGTTTAGTAGGCCCCACTAGAGTAGGTAGGTGCATACACCACACCACACTAGTCATGTCTTCAAGGGCAGAAACCAGTGGGTCTCTCCCAACTAAGTATGACAATGTCTCATACCAGGAATTGAGGACTATGTGTGCCTCAAGGAAATTGAAGACAGGGAAAAGCCCAACCACCCAACATCTCATAAAGATGTTGCTTGAAGATGACCTCAGAAAGACCCCAGGGTCTGATGAGGTTGGCAAAGGGGGTGGGGCAGCAGAAGAGGAAATGCCAGGTAGTGAAAACTACTATGACCCAGACTCTGATGCTGGCCAGGGGGATCAAAATGATTCCAACCTGGAAAATCCAATTCTTCCTGAAGGTGAGGAAGGAGACCCCAGTGGGGTTCTCTTTACCCCACCTGGAAGGGTTAATAGTCTACCAAGAAGATCCAGATCTCCTTCTCAGGAATCTAATCATTCTGGTACGTCTATAGGGTCCTCTGCTTCTCATAAAAGGGCATCCTCTTATGAGAAGAAATGCCAAGTGCTTGAGTTTGAGAGAGCTAAGCTCAGAATCAAGAGAGAGCAATTGGACTTAGACAGGGAATCCCTGGAGCTCCAGAGAGCTTCTCAGAAATTGGGACTAGGGTCCCATGGTGGCAGCAGCAGTGTCCCTAGAGGTAGAGATCATCCTCATGACCATAGGAACCTGAACAAGATTGTCCCTCCCTACCAGAGTGGGGATGACATCCACAAATGGATAACTGCACTTGAGAGGGCCTGTAAGGTACAGAGGGTCCCTCAGGAGCAGTGGTCAGCAATCTTGTGGCTCTCCTTTGCAGACAAAGGTAGAGACAAACTCCTCACTGTAAGAGAGGAGGATGCTGATGATTACCAAGTCCTGAAGAGTGCCCTGATAGATGGGTTTGGCCTAACCACTGAACAATACAGGTTAAAGTTCAGAGATACCCAAAAGGCACAGACACAGGACTGGGTGGACTTTGTAGATTGTGCTACTAAGGCTCTGGAAGGTTGGTTACTTGGCAGTAAGGTGTGTGACTTCAAAGGATTGTATAATTTAATCATGAGGGAGCAGATTCTTAATAACTGTCAGAATCAGTTGCTACATCAGTACCTGGTTGACTCTGATCTGACCTCTCCCCAAGAATTGGGAAAGAAGGCAGACAAATGGGTCAGAACCAGGGTGAAGCAGAAGGTACAGAACCAAGGTGGTGACCAGAAGAAGCAAGATTCCAAAAACTCTGACAAGGGTGGGGAAAAGGTTAAAGACCAGAAGTCTTCTCAAGGTCCCCAAAAATCTGCATCTGGTGGGGAATCCCAATCTACCAAAGGAAATGGCCAAAAGAAACCATGGTGCAAAATCTGTAAGCAGAAGACTCACTGGACAAGTGATTGCACCAAGTCCAAAGACTCTAATCCAGCCACCATTGCCCCTAAGGCAACTGTTCCCCCTAGTCCAGCTACAAATGGTGGTGGAAACACTCAGAATAAGGGTTTAGTAGGGTTGACCCTGGGTACTGAGATGGGCTCTGGCCTAGTCAGAGTGCCAACTCAGGCTGTCCTAGTCTGTGATGGGGGCATGGATATGTCCCCCTTAGTGAATCCCAATAATTTGGGCAAATACAGACAGCAGCCTTTAATTAATGGAAGAGAGGCTTTGGCATTCAGGGACACAGGAGCAAGTGTCACCATGGTGACAAAAGATCTTGTGGATCCTGGGCAGATTATACTTGGTGAAATGTACCAGGTGACCAATGCTAGCAATGTCAGAACTGACCATTCTCTGGCAGTTGTTAACTTCTCCTGGGGAGGGGTAACTGGCCTTAAGAAGGTTGTGGTGAGTGCAGACCTACCAGTCGAATGCTTGCTTGGCAATGATCTTGAAACCTCAGCTTGGGCAGAGGTGGAGCTCAGGAAACATGCAGACATGCTAGGGATCCCTGCACATGTCTTTGCTGTGACTAGGTCACAGGCAAAAATGTCAAAAGCTGAACAGGCCCTGGACTCTGGAATAATGGGCCAGGTGCCTCCCAAGAGGAGGAACAGTAGGGTTAAGGCAGTGCCTTCCCCCTTGGCTCAGGAAGCAGATCAGTCTTTTGAGGAAGATGATCTCAGGCCTGAAGAAGGAACTGTCCCAGAGGAGCTTGAACCTGATCAGGTTGAGTTCTTGGGGACAGGGGGCCCTTCCAGGGCAGATCTGAGCCAGGAGCAGCTGAACTGCCCCTCTCTTGAACCCCTCAGACAGCAAGCTGCTGCTGAGGCTGCTGGGAATGCTAGTGGCACCCATAAGATATATTGGGATGATGGACTCCTGTACTCAGAGAGTAGAGACCCCAAGCCTGGAGCAGCCAGGAGGTTGGTCATACCTCTGAAGTTCAGGGGCTTCCTATTGACACTAGCCCATGAGATTCCCTTAGCAGGTCACCTGGGCCAGAACAAGACTTGGGACAGGATTGTCCCTCACTTTCACTGGCCCCACATGTCTGAAGACACCAAGGAGTTTTGTCGCTCCTGTGTAACCTGCCAAGCCAGTGGGAAGGCAGGTGGCACCACAAAGGCCCCCTGATACCACTACCTGTGGTGGGGGTTCCCTTTGAGAGGGTGGGGATTGACATAGTTGGTCCCATGGATCCCCAAACAGCATCTGGGCACAGGTTTATCCTGGTGGTGGTGGACCATGCCACCAGGTACCCAGAAGCAATTCCCTTAGGACCACTACAGCACCTGTGGTGGCAAGGGCCCTCCTGGGAATTTTCTCAAGAGTGGGCTTTCCTAAGGAGGTAGTATCTGACAGAGATGCAAACTTTATGTCCAGTTACTTGACTGCAATGTGGAAGGAGTGTGGAGTGACTTATAAGTTCACCACACCCTATCACCCACAATGCAATGGTTTAGTTGAGAGGTTCAACAAAACCTTGAAGGGCATGATTAAAGGGCTCCCAGAAACGCTTGGGCGAAGATGGGACATACTCTTGCCCTGCCTTTTATTTGCATACAGGGAGGTGCCTCAAAAGGGGTTGGCTACAGCCCTTTTGAACTTTTGTTTGGCCATCCTGTCAGGGGTCCATTGTGTCTGGTGAAGGAAGGTTGGGCGTTACCTCTCAAACCCCCTAAACAGGACATAGTGGACTATGTACTTGGTCTCCGCTCCAGGATGGCTGAGTACATGAAAAAGGCAACCAAAACCTTGAGGCTAGTCAGGAATTACAGAAAGCCTGGCGTGGCCAAAAGGCTGTGCTGACTGTTTACCAGCCAGTGCAGAAGGTGTGGGTGTTGGAGCCAGTGGCCCCAGCAGCCCTCCACGACAAGTGGAGTGGCCCCCATACAACTGTTGAACAGAAGGGAGAGGTTACCTATCTGGTAGACCTGGGAACTCCCAGGAGCCCCCACAGGGTGCTCCATGTCAACAGGCTGAAGCCATATGTGGACAGGGCTGACATGGGCTTGCTCATGGCAACTGATGAGGGACAGGAGGAGGAGAGTGACCCTCTCCCTGACCTGCTCTCACAGAACCCTGATGATGGGTCAGTAGA
The DNA here is from genome assembly GCA_963921515.1 of Calotriton arnoldi. Lineage (NCBI taxonomy): Eukaryota > Metazoa > Chordata > Amphibia > Caudata > Salamandridae > Calotriton > Calotriton arnoldi. The sequence goes on along the minus strand of CAWUFW010019047.1, from coordinate 173,758 downwards.
TGGTGTAGCCTTGGCAGGCAGCCTCACTGCCCAGCAGCAAACTAATTGTAGACAGGTGCTCAATCAGTTCAGACACATGTTTTCTCTGACTCCAAGTCAGACCACCTGGTGCACTCATGAAGTGGACACTGGGGACAGTCTACCTGTTAAAAGTAAGATTTACAGACAACCTGACCAGAATCAGAATCAGAAAAAGCTTTATTCGATTTTTTTTACTTGAAAATCATAAAAGCATACACGTTAAGTACAAAGATTTCATTTTCAGATGTATTTAAAAAGTCTTACTGGAATTTTTCAAATAATTTCATTTTAACACTCAAGTGACCAAAAAGCACAATTCTAGTATAGCACTTTCTTCTTATATTACAATAACCTTTGAAAACTTTATACCTTCATTAATTTTGTGTTTTATTTTACACAAATTTTATATAACGAATTAATTTAAAAAATAACATTAAACAGATTAAAAGCGAGAATAATTAAAAAGCTAAAAACTAACAATATATTACAACAAGAGAGCAAGGTTCAATAGTATTTTCTACTCTTAATCGTGCCCTTCAAAAATACAGCAATATTTCTTATGATGCATTCGTTATCTAGACATTGCAAAGCAAGGAAGGCCGGTCTACATTGCCCCAAGCCCCAAATTTTCAATATGGGTTTAATCCACCTCTTCCTCAAGGCCAGATAAAATTTGCAGAACAGAACGACATGAATTGTCGTCTGAGCGGATATTCCATCACAAGGACAATTTTGTAGGGATCTGGATCAATCATTTATAATTGGAAAACTTACCAAATGGTGGAAAATTTCTAATCTAAAGCGCGTGAGGACAAATCTATCGTACCCACTTGCTGTATGTGTTAAATATGGTTGGGTAGCAGTGGTAGAACACATCAATTGATTAGTTTGAACCGTGGTTTTTGCAGCCTCGCTAGCAAATCTAATTTCCTCCAAATGGGTCAAACATAGGGGCATATTTACGTTCCCTGGCGCATCCCTGCATATCAGCAGGGATGCGCCAGGGAAAATGCGTCACGCAAGTTTACCCTTGCGCCACGTCCGATGCGCCGCATTTACAATGCGGCGCATCGTGGCGCTAGGGATAAGCAGATGCGTGACGCATCTGCCGGACGGAAGGTTGGCGCAGTGCTGAAGCTGTGTCGCAAGCGCGACGCAACTCCAGCACTGTTCCAACCTTCCCTATCTCTAACATGGTGCGTCAATCCTTACGCTTGCTTGAAGCAGGCGTAAGGATTTGACGCACCAGCGTGCCGGAAAAGTGACTGCGTGAAATCTTGTAGATTTCACTATGTCACTTTTCCGAGGCGTTCCTGCGCCGGAACGCCCCCCCCTGCGCCGGTACGCCCACATGAAACCTGACGCAGGTTTCATGTGGCGCAGGGGTTTACTACGTGATGCATCTCCCTAGATGCGTCACGTTGTAAATATAGCGCAACGCGGTGCATGGCTTGCGTCGCCGCTGCATCACGTGCGTGACGCAACGGCGGCGCAAAAGTGGCGCAAGGGGCTTGTAAATATGCCCCATAGTTTTTTAAATGCCTTTCTAGAGATAGAACCCATTGAAGGAGGATCATGAAAAAATTCTGGCCGACCTAGGTCTGTCGTAAATTCTTTAATGTATTTCAACCACTTGATCTTTAAAGTGTGTTCCATATTGAGACTATCAGTCAACACTTGCCGGTTAAATAAAGTTTTTGGCGAGGTCCAAATACGGTCCCATAACAAGGCTGGTTGCACTTTTATCACGTCTGAGATATACAAGAGACCCAGTTCAGTATGACAAATATGCGTAGATGTACAACGTGGGACAGCCAATAAATACCTTAAAAAAGCGTTTTCAACCTTCTGTATTTCGCTCACGTCACAATATCCCTATAGACCCGCCCCGTACGTGGCTGTGCTAATACATTTGGCTTGGTAAATTTTTATCAGCTCTCCTGGAGGTCTCTTTCCTAATTTGTGTGCAAAGTTAACTAGTGCTGTCGTTGTTCTCATAAATAATAATTTCCTAGCTTTTATAGCCTGTCGCCACGATCCCTTATCATCTATTAAAAATCCTAAGTATGGATACGTTACCGTAGTTTCCACCCTTTTTCCCTCTAAAAAAATGTCCCTGTGCTTCTTACCGCCCCTCCCGCAGTTCATTATGAAGGTTTTTGATATATTTATTTTTAGATCTAAGGGGCATATTAGCAAGGGCACTATCGCCGCTTTAGCGGCACTTTTTGCCGCTAAAGCGGCGATATTTATATCGCCCTATCAGCAAACTGTCTCTAACAGCAGTTAGCGACAGTTTGCGGGCATTAGCGCCCGTTTTTACCGCTTTGCATGTCAGCGATATTTATCGCTAATGACATGCAAAGTGGGCGTTCCCGACGAACAAACCTGGGAAACACTCGCTAACAGGCCTATCGCCTATTAGCAAGGTGGCCATGGCCCCAGTTAGCGACGTGAAAAGTTGCGCTAACCGGGGTCATCGCCATTTATTTAACACCTGCAATTAGCAGGTGTTAGCCATACCTAACATGGGGGGGTGGATTATGCTGATACGACCACAGGGTCATATCAGCAAGGTGTTCTCCCTTCTCCATGCAACATCGCTGGTTTTTCAGCGATGTTGGCCCATTTCCCCCGCTATCGCTGGAATATTCAGCGCCATAGCGCTAATCGTTGCTAATACAGCGTTAGCGTGGCGATATATTCCGGCGATAAAAAAAATCACGCTAAGCAGGGTTAGCGATGATTATCGCCTCTTCTTGCTAATATGCCCCTAAATTTTTCATAAATTCGTTATAGCTCTCCAGAGCCCGTTGTAGCCCTAATGGTGTTCTTGCCATAATTACAGCGTCGTCCGCGTAGAGTAGGGCTGGTATGGGGCACTTTTGCAACTGGGGTAGGTCCCGGCACCTCTCCAACATGGCATTTTCTAAGCCATTAGTGTATAAAATAAAAAGGAAAGGTGCCAGAACACACCCCTGTCTAACCCCCCTCTCCACTTGGAACAACGCTGTACATTCTCCATTGGCTCCATAACGAACCCTCGCTCTAGCATTTGAGTATAATTCTCTTAAAAAACTAATTAAAGGAGCCTCAACCCCCATTACCGCCAGATTACTCCATAGTTTTTGATGGGAAACGAAGTCAAATGCGGCGGTTAGGTCAACAAAGGCCAAATACATTTTTCCCTTTCTGGCTTTTATGTATTTCTCCACCAAAATAGTTAAATTAAGGCCCTGTTCTAAAGTGCCCAGCCCCTCCCTGAATCCAAGTTGAAGGTCTGATATTATGTCATTATCTTCAGCCCATTGTTGGAGCCAGTTAAGGACTATCTGCCCTGCCACTTTACCCACCGAATCCAGCAAAGAAATAGGGCGGTAACATGCCGGATTTTGTCTATCGCCTTTTTTGAAAATTGGGACCATAATAAAGTCTGAGCATGATTCTATTAGACCAATCCTACAGCACGCCTCCAACACTTGGGTTAATAGTGGGCCCCAAAGCTCAATGTTATATTTAAAAATATCCACAGGTACTCCGTCTGGGCACGGAGCCTTTCCCCCCCTACTTGCTTTTAAAGCAGACTGTACCTCATCTAATGTAAAGGCTAAATTTAGTCAGGGACTGTATCAGGACAGAAGTCCAGAAAATGTTGGAACTGGGTGTCATTGAGCCTTCAGATAGCCCCTGGGCTTGTCCAGTAGTCCTGGTGCCTAAACCTCACACCAAAGATGGTAAGAGAGATGAGGTTTTGTGTGGACTACAGAGGCCTCAATGCAGTCACTAGGACTGATGCCCATCCAATCCCCAGGGCAGATGAGCTAATAGACACTTTGGCCTCAGCCAAGTATCTAAGCACATTTGACCTAACAGCTGGCTACTGGCAGATCAGACTAGCTGATGATGCAAAGCCAAAAACTGCATTTTCTACCCCTGGTGGGCTTTACCAATTTGTGGTGATGCCCTTTCGTTTGAAGAATGCACCTGTCACTTTTCAGAGGTTGGTGAACACAGTCCTTACAGGTCTGGAAGCCTAAAGTGCAGCATATCTAGATGATATTGCTGTCTTTAGCTCCACCTGGGAGGATCACCTGGTCCACCTCAGAAATGTTTTGGAGGCCCTGCAGAAGGCAGGCCTCACTATCAAGGCCACAAAGTGCCAGATAGGGCAGAGTCAGGTTGTGTACCTGGGCCACCTTGTGGGTGGAGGCCAGGTTCAACCATTACAGAGCAAAATCCAGACCATCATGGACTGGGTTGCTCCAACTACCCAGACTCAGGTGAGAGCCTTCTTAGGCCTGACTGGGTATTACAGAAGATTTGTCAAGGGGTATTGATCAATAGTGACACCCCTGAATTACTTAACCTCTAAGAAAATGCCCAAAAAGGTTCAGTGGACAGTTAGCTGTCAAAAGGCATTTGATGACCTGAAGCAGGCCATGTGCACTGCTCCCATTCTGCGGAGTCCTGATTACTCCAAAAAGTTCATTGTGCAAACAGATGCATCTGAGTTGGGGGTAGGGGCTGTACTATCACAGTTGAATGATGAACGTCAGGATCAGCCAGTAGCTTTTATTAGCAGAAGGCTGACCCCCAGAGAGAAACGTTGGTCAGCCATTGAGAGGGAGGCCTTTGCTGTGGTTTGGGCTCTGAAGAAGCTGAGGCCATACTTGTTTGGCACTCACTTCATTGTTCAGACAGACCATAAGCCCCTCTTATGGCTAAAACAGATGAAGGGTGAAAACCCCAAACTTTTGAGGTGATCCATTTCCCTACAGGGGATGGCCTATACAGTGGAACATAGACCTGGGAGTAACCATGCCAATGCAGATGGACTCTCCAGATATTTCCACTTAGAACATGAAGACTTAACTGGTCAAGGTTAGTTTAATGTCCCTGCGTTTGGGGGGGGGGGGTTGTTTAGGAGAGTAGGATCTGCCTCTTATGGTTAACCTCACTTTTTGCTGAGGTCTCACTGTTTTTCGACATTAGTCTGGCTGGGGCCCTGCTATCCAGGACCCCAGCCTAGCTGCTTCCTCTCTAAATTGATTCCATGTACCTTAAGTACACTTCAGATTGGATTCTTGGGTGCCCTTATAAGTCCCTAGTATATGGTATACTATGTACCAAGGGCATAGGTACCCCAGAGGCCTACCAGGGTCTGAAGCATGTATTGTGCCACCCCTGGAAGGCCATCCAAAATGACACCACAGGACTGCTACTGCAGCCTGAGTGAGGTGGTGCATGCACCCCTTGCAGAGATATAGGTTCACTATATCTCACCTATCACTGCACATAGAAACCTATCAGTCACCCCTATGGCAGGCCTTATCAATTCTGAAGGCAGGGTGCTTGGTTATATGTGAGAGGGTGCCCATGCATGAACAGAGCCCCTCTGCAGCCCTCGGAATCTCCTCTCCGGGGTTGTCTGTGGTGCAGCCTGACCATATACTCTTAAGTGCATTATATCCTTGCGGTAAATGCTAACTTTGGGATGGCTGCACGGAAACATGTCATGTTTGGTGTCAAACACCTTGGAATCATACCCCCACACCAGTAACTGGTGTGGGAGTATGATCTCACCCTTCTAGAGGAAAAGGCATGACAGCACCAGTATACCCGGTACCAGCTAAACAAAGCCCTGGCATCACAAAATGGATGCTGCAGCCACAGACACGAGTCTGGCCTCCTGCTGCTGACCGAAACTCCAGCAGGGGAGGCCTGGACAATAGGTTTCCTGTCACAGGGAGGTGTTACCACCTCCCAGACAGGCCTTAGTGGATTAGGGCTGGGTGGGTGCACTCCAAGAGTGCTTTGAAGTCCTGCACTGGGGGCACATTTGGTGTCCTCGTGCATACCCCAGTTCAAACCGGTTGCAGGGGCTGCCAGCCCCTGCTCTGGTGCAAAACTGGACAAAGGAAATGGGTGTAGCCAACCCTCTTTCCAAACCCTCCCATAGGTGGGTCCACAGAGTTAGTCCAACCCCTTTCTTAGGTATAAGTAAGGAACCCCTGGCAACAGGACTTTAGATATCCCTGGACGAAACTCTGCAACTGAATCCTGGAACTTCGACGCTCTACGAAAGACTAGAGGACTGAAGAAATCTCCCTTGGGGTCAAGGAGTGACTCCCCTGCTTGGCAGGCACCAACAAAGCATTTGACGGTCTGCATCTCCGAAGCTCCTGCCAGACTCCAAAGTACTTGCAGCCCAGGAAGAGGATTTCCAGACGTCTCAGAGGCTGACCCAAGTCCCCAGCAAAGCTGAGACCCGCAGCCCTTACGAGTGACGTGGAACCGGAACCCCTGGACACCGTGCACATTTGCTAGTGCATCGATTTCTCGACGACTCTTGAAGTCCTGCTTTGGGTTACTTATAGCCCAGTTCCCGAGCACCATTTTCACTGAAGATTGTGAGCCTACACTCCACGAATGTTCCGTGGGCCCGCTTCTTGCATTTCCGCTCGAGGCTCCTTTGCGATCCCTGGTTCATCGACTGGTGGGTCCCTGTGAAGGCAACTCTGATTTTCATTGGGCGTTTCTAGTTGCTCCAGACGTGCCCTGACTTCCTACTGAATGGTGAGTCCCTCAGACCTTGCTGGTCTGCACCGAAGCATCTTTCTCCTTTCTGCATGGGTTGCGGTTGCCAAGGCTTGTTGTGTTCAATCCGGACACCAATGCTGCAGCACTCGACATCCTTTGTGGGACAGCACGAATCCAGCTCCTGGTTGTCGTCGACGCCTCCTGGTCCTCGTGGCTGAAGAGTCAAGCTTCACCTCTTTCACCTGAAGCACCCGACATCGGTGGGCATTCGACTATCGTGCCCCTGGTCACTGGCAAGTGACCCAGACTCTGTCCCCTCTGCTTTCAGGTTCTTCTCATCTCCGATCCAGGCTTGGATCTCTTCGGACACTTCACATCTTCCCGGCAGCAGCACTTCGTTGCAGGCTGCCAATGAAATCGACGCCGCGACCCGACACCATTCGACACCTATGCACCCGGCTTCCCTGGGTGAGGTAACTCGAGTACTCCGGTGCTCCCGTGGGTGTTAACCCTAGAACTGTCTAAGTCCAAGAGGGTTTGGTTCTAGTCCATTTCTAAGTGTCCTTAAACTCTAAAACTCTTACAGCGACTTTCCCATAGACTTTAACGGAGCTCGCAGCTGTGTTCACACACTGCACACAGCCCCCGTGGGTCCCCTGTGTCACTACCTTGGGTGGTTCCTTGGGGTCCCAGCGATTCTACAGGCTCTAGGCCTTCTGTCTACTTAAGTCGTGGTTCTTATACCACTTTCCTAATATATGGTTTGGTACGCCCCTAGGGCTAATCATATATTATGCTAATTTACTGTGCTATTTGACTTGTAACTTGTGTACTTTGACCTCTAGCCTCATAAAGAGACTATTGGGTAGTGTTTAGTAATAAATTCATATATTTTATATATATACCTGGTGTGGTTCTCCTTTCATTTGGTCATTCCTGAGATTATAACTGGTAAAACAACAGCTTAACACTCCTTCAAGACTTAGCCTGAAGGCTGCTCTCCATAGCTACCAATAGGATAGCTTTCAATAAAGGTTGTCTTTAAACCTATCATCAATAAAGGTCGTTTGGACTGGTGCAAGGTGCCCACTATAACTAGTGGACAGCATATACCAGGCCAACTTCTCACACCAGCCATATGCAAATAAGTCTTGACCCTGTTCCTTATGGGAACAGTCCAGCCCGAACTGCCAAGCCAGGTCCTCCCTGGATTGGAACCAAGCATCCTGGGGCCGGTTTCAGGGCATCATCCTTCACCAGCCAGGCTAGCTTGAATCCAGTGGTGTAGTGAGCACGGGACCCATGTCTGGGCATACCCTTCCCACTTAGGGCGACATATGCAAAAGAAACAAGTGACGGACAGAATGCTGGACAATGCAAACATTCACACCCAGTTACAAGAATCTGGGTTAAATCCATCATTTTGTTGCTCACCACACCACCCCAGTTTGGACCCAGCCATATGCAAATCAGTCTTGACCCTGTGCCTCATGGAAACAGTCCAGCCCGAACTGCCAAGCAAGGTCCTCCCTGGACCGGAAACAAGCATCCTGGGACTGGTTTCAGGGCATCACCCTTCATCAGCCAGGCTATCTTGAATCCAGTGGTGTAGTGATCATGGTACCCACGTCTAGGCATACCCTTCCCACATAGGGCGACATGTGCAAAAGAAACAATTGATGGACAGAATAGGGCGACATATGCAAAAGAAACAATTGATGAACAGAATGCTGGACAGTGCAACAATTCACCCCCAGTCACAAGGATCTGGGTTAAATCCATCATTCTTTTGCTCACCACACCACCCCAGTTTGGACCCAGCCATATGCAAATCAGTCTTGACCCTGTTCCTTGTGAGAACAGTCCAGCCCGAACTGCCAAGCCAGATCCTCCCTGGAGCAGAAAAAAACATCCAGGGATCAGTTTAAGGGCATCACCCTTCATCAGCCAGGCTAGCTTGAATCCAGTGGTGTAGTGAGCACTGGACCCACGTCTGGGCATACCCTTCCGACTTAGAGCAACATATACAAAAGAAACAATTGATGGAAAAAATGCTGGACAATGCAAACATACACCCGCATTCACAAGGATCTGGGTTAAATCCATCTTACTTTTGCTCACCACACCACCCCAGTTTGGACCCAGCTATATGCAAATCTGTCTTGACTCTGTTCCTTGTAGGAACAGTCCAGTCCGAACAGCCAAACCAGGTCCTCTCTGGACCAGAAACAAGCATCCTGAGACCTGTTTCAAGGCATCACGCTTCACCAGCCAGGCTAGTTTTGAATCCAGTGGTGTAGTGAGCACGGGACCCACGTCTGGGCATACCCTTCCCATTTAGGGCGACATATGCAAAAGAAACAATTGATGGACAGAATGCTGGACAATGCAAACATTCACCTCCAGTCACAAGGATCTGGGTTAAGTTCATCATTCTTTTGCTCACCAGCCCACCCCAGTTTGGACCCAGCCATATGCAAATCAGTCTTGACCCTATGCTTCATGGGAACAGTCCAGACCGAACTGGTAAGCCAGGTCCTCCCTGGACCGGAAACAAGCATTCTGGGACCGGTTTCAAGGCATCACCCGTCATCAGCCAGGTTATCTTGAATCCAGTGGTGTAGTGAACACTGGACCCACATCTGGGCATACCCTTCCCACTTAGGGCAACATATGTAAAAGAAACAATTGATGGAAAGAATGCTGGACAATGCAAACATTCACACCCAGTCACAAGGAGCTGGGTTAAATCCATCATTCTTTTGCTCACCACACCACCCCAATTTGGACCCAGCCATATGCAAATCAGTCTTGAACCTGTTCCTTGTGGGAACAGTCCAACCCGAACTGCCAAGTCAGGTCCTCCCTGGAACGGAAACAAGCATCCTGGGACCGGTTTCAGGGCATCACCCTTTATCAGCTAGGCTATCTTGAATCCAGTGGTGTAGTGAGCAATGACCCACGTCTGGGGATACCCTTCCCACTTAGGGCGACATATGCAAAAGTAACAATTGATGGAAAGAATGCTGGACAATGCAAGCATTCACACCCAATTACAAGGATCTGGGTTAAATCCATCATTCTTTTGCCCACCACACCACACCACACCACCCCAGTTTGGACCCAGGCATGCAAATCAGTCTTGACCCTGTTCCTTATGGGAATAGTCCAGCCCGAACTGCCAAGCCAGGTCCTCCCTGGATTGGAAACAAGCATCCTGGGACCGGTTTCAGGCCATCATCCTTCACCAGCCAGACTAGCTTGAATCCAGTGGTATAGTGAGTACAGGACCCATGTCTGGGCATACACTTCCCACTTAGAGCGACATATGCAAAAGTAACAATTGATGGAAAGAATGCTGGACAATGCAATTATTTACACCCAGTCACAAGGATCTGGGTTAAATCCATCATTCTTTGGCTCACCACACCACCCCAGTTTGGACCCAGCTATATGCAAATCAGTCTTGACCCAGTGCCTTATGGGAACAGTCCAGACCGAAGTTTCATGCCAGGTTCTCCCTGGAGCTGAAACAAGCATCCTGATACCGCTTTCATGGTATCAGCCAGGCTAGCTTGAATCCAGTGGTGTAGTGAGCATGGGACCCACGTCTAGGCATACCCTTCCCACATAGGGCGACATATGCAAAAGAACCAATTGATGACCAGAATGCTGGACAATGCAAACATTCACCCCAAGTCACAAGGATCTGGGATAAATCCCTCATTCTTTTGCTCACCACACCACCCCAGTTTGGACCCAGCCATATGCAAATCAGTCTTGACCCTGTTCCTTGTGAGAACAGTCCAACCCGAACTGCCAAGACAGGTCCTCCCTGGAGCAGAAACAAGCATCCTGGTATCAGTTTCAGAGCATCACCCTTCATCAGCCAGGCTAACTTGAATACAGTGGTGTAGTGAGCACTGGACCCACGTCTGGGCATACCGTTCCGACTTAGAGCAACATATGCAAAAGAAACAATTGATGGACAAAATGCTGGACAATGCAAACATTCACCCCCATTCACAAGGATCTGGGTTAAAACCATCATTCTTTTGCTCACCACACCACCCCAGTTTGGATCCAGCCATATGCAAATCAGTCTTGACCCTGTTCCTTGTGGGAACAGTCCAGCCCGAACTGCCAAACCAGGTCCTCCCTGGACTGGAAATAAGTATCCTGAGACCAGTTTCAAGGCATCACGCTTTACCAGCCAGACTAGTTTCAATACAGTGGTGACGTGAGCAAGGGACCGAAGTCTGGGCATACCCTTCCCATTTAGGGCGACATATACAAAAGAAACAATTGATGGACAGTATGCTGGACAATGCAAACATTCACCCACAGTCACAAGGATCTGGGTTAAGTCCATCATTCTTTTGCTCACCACCCCACCCCAATTTGGACCTAGCCATATGCAAATCAGTCTTGACCCTGTGCATCATGGGAACAGTCCAGCCCAAACTGGCAAGCCAGGTCTACCCTGGACTGGGAAACAAGCATCCTGGAACCAGTTTCAGGGCATCACCCTTCATCAGCCAGGCTAGCTTGAATCCAGTGGTGTAGTGAGCACTGGACCCACATCTGGGCATACCCTTCCACTTAGGGCGACATATGCAAAAGAAACAATTGATGGAAAGAATGCTGGACAATGCAAACATTCACACCCAGTCACAAGGATCTGGGTTAAATCCATCATTTTTTTGCTCACCACACCACCCCAGTTTGGACCCAGCCATATGCAAATCAGTCTTGACCTTGTGCCTCATGGGAACAGTCCAGACCTAACTGTCAAGCCATGTCCTCCCTGGACCGGAAACAAGCATCCTGGGACCGTTTCAGGGCATCACCCTTCATCAGCCAGGATAGCTTGAATCAAGTGGTGTAGTGAGCACGGGACCCACGTCTGGGCATACCCTTCCCACTTAGGGCAACATATGCAGTAGAAAAAATTGATGGACAGAATGCTGGACAATGCAAACATTCACCCCCAGTCACAAGGATCTGGGTTAAATCCACCATTCTTATGCTCACTGTTGGACTTGGCTCTTTTTGGCAGGTTCATCCCTAAACTTTTTGCCCTGTTCCTAGCCTTTTCTCTGACATGGTGTTGGTGGTTTTAGGCCTCTGGGCACTTTAGCACTGTAGTCTAGTGTAAAGTGCGTGCGCTCTCTGTGTACATTTGGTAAGGTTGGCCTGCCCTCCCATAGGAATGCATTGGGGATTCCCTGATAAAGTGTGTCAGTGGTAATTCCTGGGATGGGAGGAGCAGCGTGGGCGAGTTTAGTATGTATGAAATTGTAAGAATGAATGCTGCGCGATGGTGTGCGTAGATTTATTATGACTATTTGAGAAATGCCACTTTTAGAAGTTGGCATTTCTGTGTGCTATGTGTCTGCCTGCCTGATGTGAATTGCATGTCTGGCTTGTGAGTGACAGGGGCTGGGAGGTGTGTGTGGCTCCATGAGGGGCAGGGTGAGTCAGCACTAGGCTGAATGGGACACCTGCATTGGGAGTAGTGGGAGGAGTAATCCCCTGACCCTGAATAGGACTGTGCCCAGCCTGTACAATGCTGGCTTCGCCCCCTGTGGTGTGTCTGATCAACTAGCCCCCACCTGACAAAGGGGAAGAGGAGCTTGGAAAACAAAGTGCTCCAAATCCCCCCTGAACCAGTTGCATCTGGTTCCCCCAAACCCTACACTGCAGAACAAAGGAGAAAGGAGTATAAATGTAGGGGCTGTGACCCCATGTTTTGGTTCTGTGCTGGTGCTTGTTCCTGAACCTGCTGGGGCGTGCTGCTGCTGGGGCCCAGGAGGAACCGCCATGAGGGATTGCCTCCCTGGGCCCTGCATTGCCCCCTTGATCTCCATGGACTTGCTGGGACTTCTAGCGCCTCGTGAGCGCTGTGCCTTATTTCTTTATTTTTCCCCAAGACAGAGGAGAGCGTGGGCTGCGCAGCGCTGAGCTGCCGCCCTTTGAGAGGGAATCCCCATCGTAGGGATTCCCCCGTGATGCCGTTATAATTGCGGTTGCCCACCCCGCTTATGCTTTTTATTTTGATAGCGGGTGCCCACCCCGCGTTTGGATTCGATTGCGGGTGCCCACCCCGCTTATGCTTTTCATTTTGATAGCGTGTGCCCACCCCGCGTTCAACCGCCGCAGCCCGAGCTGCCGAAGAAATCCTCTCCGGGCCGCTATCAGCGCGACCCGGAAGCCAGGCGGCCTTGCCTGGTTGTGGGCGGGGCCTACACCCCCTACACATGTCCGGAGCCTCGCAGGCTCCTCGTTGAAGTCCTGGGTCCCAGGAGGGGGGGGCCCGGGTGAATTGAGGAGAGACCCGAGTGCGAGAGGAGAGCGGGGCTCCCGTGAGCTGTTGGGAGCCCCGGTGCCGAAGAGAGGAGTCCTGCCCCGAGAGCCGGTAAGTGAAGGCTCTATGTTGTTGGTGGCTTTTGGGGCACAGTGTCGGTGTCCATTCCCTGAGCGGCCCGCATGATAGCGGGCCGCTCCAACGATGGGGGCGATTCTTTCCTAGAGTCCCTGATGAGAGGGGCGCATCAGGGCACATTGTCGGTGCCCGCCCTCCGTGGCCACTCTGAGGGCCCAGTGAGCGCCCGTGTGGCATTCTTACAGCTGCCCCGCCTGCAAGGGGCAGCTGCACAGAGGGGGGCAATTTGCTTCAGAGAGCCCAATGGAGGCCCCGACGGCACAGTCGTGCCAGGGCCCCCTTACCTTATTCTCAGCTGTGCCGCACCAGCGCAGGCAGCTGCAATGTTTTTGCATATTTGTCCAGAGGGCACAGTGAGTGCCCAGGCCCACGTTCTGCTCACAGCTGCACGGCAACTAGCGTCAGCTCCAACGTTTAGGCCATCAGTTCTTTTGGGGGCATTGTTGAATGAGACAGGAGTGGTGAGATACACTCCTCTGCCCCAGTGCAATTGCGCACTTATGGATTCTGCTGCATTGGCAGCTGCCCTGACATTTGGGACATAGGGCATTTGAGCCCTCTGAGAAGGCCAGTTGGCCAGGGGGACTGTTAGGTTGATGGGGTGCCAGGTCCTAATGTGATTTATGTGGTGCGCAGGAAATGTGATTCATGTACTGTTATTCATGCACCTGATTTATGCCTCTAATGTGGTTTATGTATGAGGTTATTTGCATACTGTGGTTTATGCTTGTGAGGTTATTCTCTACTATGGTTTATGCCCCTAATGTGAGTTACACTTAGGAGGTTATGGTCTAATATGTTTAGGCTTATGAGGTTGGCGCATAATGTATTTTACGCCTGATGTGATGCTGATTGCATACTATGATTTATGTTGCAGGATAAGGCTGAGTACAGTGTTTGCCAGGAATTACTGGTTGTGTTCTACGTTTATGATTTGGTTCTACATTTACTATCTTTACTTTGTGATGGTTCTGACAGTGGCCCAATTGGCCCTGTCATGTGTATATAATCCCCTGTAAATATTGCCTAGTGCCAGTTGGCACAGTGTATATTGTGTGATTACTATTCTAATGTGTTTATGACAATACAAAGGCTATTTTTATATATAACCTTGTGTGGAGTTCCTTTTGTGGTGTGCCTAGTATGTTGTTGCTGTGTGTGGGTTGCGCCAACGCTTTACACATTGCCTCTGGGATAAGCCTGACTGCTCGTGCTCAGCTACCAAGTGGGCGAGCAGGGGTTATCTTCAGCGTGTAACTCCCTTGCCCTGACTAGAGTGGTCGTTTCTGCCTGGCTTAGGCACAAGCCCTAGCCAACCAGAAATCCCGTTTCTAACACTCACCACACCACCCCAGTTTGGACCCGGCTATATGCAAATCAGTCTTGACCCTGTTCTTTGTGGGAACGGTCCAGCCCAAACTGCCAAGTCAGGTCCTCCCTGGACTGGAAACTAGCATCCTGGGACCGGTTTCATGGCATCAGGCATCATCAGCGAGACTAGCTTGAATCCAGTGGTGTAGTGAGCACTGGACTCACGTCTGGGCATACCCTTCCCACTTAGGGCGACATATGGAAAAGAAACAATTGATGGACAGAATGCTAGACAATGTAAACATTCACCCCCAGTCACAAGGATCTGGGTTAAATCCATCATTCTTTTGCTCACCACACCACCCCACCCCAGTTTGGACCCAGCCATATGCAAATCAGTCTTGACCCTGTTCCTTATGGGAACAGTCCAGCCCGAACTGCCAAGCCAGGTCCTCCCTGGAGCGGAAACAAGTATCTTGGGATCAGTTTCAGGGCATCACCCTTCATCAGCCAGGCTAGCTTGAATCCAGTGGTGTAGTGAGCACTGGACCCACGTCTGGGCATATCCTTCCGACTTAGAGCAACATATGCAAAAGAAAGAATTGATGGACAGAATGCTGGACAATGCAAACATTCACCCCCAGTCACAAGGATCTGGGTTACATCCATCATTCTTTTGCTCACCACACCACCCCAGTTTGGACCCAAACATATGCAAATCAGTCTTGACCCTTTTCCTTGTGGGAACAGTCCAGCCCGAACTGGCAAGCCAGGTCCTCCCTGGACCGGAAACAAGCATCCTGGGACCGGTTTCAGGGCATCACCCTTCACCAGCCAGGCTAGCTTGAATCCAGTGGTGTAGTGAGCACTGGATCCACGTCTGGGCATACCCTTCCCACTTAGAGCGACATATGCAAAAGAAACAATTGATGGACAGAATGCTGGACAATGCAAACATTCACCCCCTGTCACAAGGATCTAGGTTAATTCCATCATTCTTTTGCTCACCATGCCACCCCAGTTTGGACCCAGCCATATGCAAATCAGTCTTGACCCTTTTACTTGTGGGAACAGTCCAGCACGAAGTGCCAAGCCAGATCCTCCCTGAACCAGAAACAAGCATCCTGGGAGCGGTTTCAGGACATCACCCTTCATCAGCCAGGCTTGTTTGAATCCAGTGGAGTAGTAAGCACTGGACCCACGTCTGGGCATACCCTTCACACTTAGGGCGACATATGCAAAAGAAACAATTGATGGACAGAATGCTGGACAATACAAACATTCACACCTAGTCATAAGGATCTGGGTTAAA
The DNA here is from genome assembly GCA_963921515.1 of Calotriton arnoldi. NCBI lineage: Eukaryota > Metazoa > Chordata > Amphibia > Caudata > Salamandridae > Calotriton > Calotriton arnoldi. Next base: position 158,129 of record CAWUFW010019047.1, on the reverse strand, counting down.
TCTATCATTCTTTTGCTCACCACATCACCCCAGTTTGAACCCAGCCATAAGCAAATCAGTCTTGACCCTGGTCCTTGTGGGAACAGTCCAGCCCAAACTGCCAAGCCAGGTCCTCCCTGGACCGGAAACAAGCATCCTGGGACCTGTTTCAAGTAATCACCCTTCATCAGCCAGGCTAGCTTGAATCCAGTGGTGTAGTGAGCACGGGACCCACATCTGGGCATACCGTTCCCACTTAGGGCGACATATGCAAAAGAAACAATTGATGGAAAGAATGCTGGACAATGCAAACATTCACCCCCCAGTCCCAAGAATCTGGGTCAAATCCATCATTCTTATGCTCACCACACCACCCCAGTTTGGACCCAGCCATATGCAAATCAGTCTTGACCCTGTTCTTTGTGGGAACAGTCCAGCCCGTACTGCCAAGCCAGGTCCTCCCTGGAGCAGAAACAAGCATCCTGAGATCAGTTTCAGGGCATCACCCTTCATCAGCCAGGCTAGTTTGAATCCAGTGGTGTAGTGAGCACTGGACCCACGTCTGGGCATATCCTTCCGACTTAGAGCAACATATGCAAAAGAAAGAATTGATGGACAGAATGCTGGACAATGCAAACATTCACCCCCAGTCACAAGGATCTAGGTTAATTCCATCATTCTTTTGCTCACCATGCCACCCCAGTTTGGACCCAGCCATATGCAAATCAGTCTTGACCCTTTTACTTGTGGGAACAGTCCAGCACGAAGTGCAAAGCCAGGTCCTCCCTGAACCAGAAACAAGCATCCTGGGAGCGGTTTCAGGACATCACCCTTCATCAGCCAGGCTAGTTTGAAACCAGAGGAGTAGTGAGCACTGGACCCATGTCTGGGCATACCCTTCACACTTAGGGCGACATGTGCAAAAGAAACAATTGATGGACAGAATGCTGCACAATGCAAACATTCACACCCAGTCATAAGGATCTGGGTTAAATCTATCATTCTTTTGCTCATCACATCACCCCAGTTTGAACCCAGCCATATGCAAATCAGTCTTGACCCTGGTCCTTGTGGGAACAGTCCAGCCCCAACTGCCAAGGCAGGTCCTCCCTGGACCAGAAACAAGAATCCTTCGACCGGTTTCAGGGCATCACCCTTCATCAGCCAGGCTAGCTTGAATCCAGTGGTGTAGTGAGCACGGGACCCACGTCTCGGCATACCCTACCCACTTAGGGCGACATATGCAAAAGAAACAATTGATGGGAAGAATGCTGGACAATGCAAACATTCACCCTCAGTCACAAGGATCTAGGTTAAATCCATCATTCTTTTGCTCAACACTCCACCCCAGTTTGGACCCAGCCATATGCAAATCAGTCTTGACCCTGTGCCTCATGGGAACAGTCCAGACCAAACTGCCAAGCCAGGTCCTCCCCGAACTGGAAACAAGCATCCTGGGACTGGTTTCATGGCATCAGGCATCATCAGCCAGGCTAGCTTGAATCCAGTAGTGTAGTGAGCACTGGACCCACGTCTGGGCATACCCTTCCCACTTAGGGCGACATATGGAAAAGAAACAATTGATGGACAGAATACTGGACAATGTAAACATTCACCCCCAGTCACAAGGATCTGGGTTAAATCCATCATTCTTTTGCTCACCACACCACCCCAGTTTGGACCCAGCCATATGCAAATCAGTCTTGACCCTGTTCCTTATGGGAACAGTCCAGCCCGAACTGCCAAGCCAGGTCCTCTCTGGAGCGGAAAGAAGAACCTTGGGATCAGTTTCAGGGCATCACCCTTCATCAGCCAGGCTAGCTTGAATCCAGTGGTGTAGTGAGTACTGGACCTACGTCTGGGCATATCCTTCCGACTTAGAGCAACATATGCAAAAGAAACAATTGATGGACAGAATGCTGGACAATGCAAACATTCACCCCCAGTCACAAGGATCTAGGTTAATTCCATCATTCTTTTGCTCACCAAGCCACCCCAGTTTGGACCCAGCCATATGCAAATCAGTCTTGACCCTTTTACTTGTGGGAACAGTCCAGCACGAAGTGCCAAGCCAGATCCTCCCTGAACCAGAAACAAGCATCCTGGGAGCGGTTTCAGGACATCACCCTTCATCAGCCAGGCTTGTTTGAATCCAGTGGAGTAGTAAGCACTGGACCCACGTCTGGGCATACCCTTCACACTTAGGGCGACATATGCAAAAGAAACAATTGATGGACAGAATGCTGGACAATACAAACATTCACCCCCAGTCACAAGGATCTGGGTTAAATCCATCATTCTTTTGCTCACCATGCCATCCCAGTTTGGACCCAGCCATATGCAAATCAGTCTTGACCCTTTTACTTGTGGGAACAGTCCAGCACGAAGTGCCAAGCCAGGTCCTCCCTGGACCAGAAACAAGCATCCTGGGACCGGTTTCAGAACATCACCCTTCATCAGCCAGGCTAGCTTGAATCCAGTGGTGTAGTGAGCACTGGACCCACGTCTGGGCATACCCTTCACACTTAGGGCGACATATGCAAAAGAAACACTTGATGGACAATGCAAACATTCACACCCAGTCATAAGGATCTGGGTTAAATCTATCATTCTTTTGCTCACCACATCACCCCAGTTTGAACCCAGCCATATGCAAATCAGTCTTGACCCTGGTCCTTGGGGGAACAGTCCAGCCCGAACTGCCAAGCCAGGTCCTCCCTGGACCGGCAACAAGCATCCTGGGACCTGTTTCAGGGCATCACCCTTCATCAGTCAGGCTAGCTTGAATCCAGTGGTGTAGTGAGCACTGGACCCACGTCTGGGCATACCGTTCCTACTTAGGCCGACATATGCAAAAGAAACAATTGATGGAAAGAATGCTGGACAATGCAAACATTTACCCCCCAGTCACAAGAATCTGGGTCAAATCCATCATTCTTATGCTCACCACACCACCCCAGTTTGGACTTAGCCATATGCAAATCAGTCTTGACCCTGTTCTTTGTGGGAACAGTCCAGCCCATACTGCCAAGCCAGGTCCTCCCTGGAGCAGAAACAAGCATCCTGAGATCAGTTTCAAGGCATCACCCTTCATCAGCCAGGCTAGCTTGAATCCAGTGGTGTAGTGAGCACTGGACCCACGTCTGGGCATACCCTTCCGACTTAGAGCAACATATGCAAAAGAAACAATTGATGGACAGAATGCTGGATAATGCAAACATACACCCCCAGTCACAAGGATCTGTGTTAAATCCATCATTCTTTTGCTCACCACACCACCCCAGTTTGGACCCAGCTATATAAAAATCAGTCTTGACCCTGTTCTTTGTGGGAACGGTCCAGCCCGAACTGCCAAGCCAGGTCCTCCTTGGACTGGAAACAAGCATCCTGGGACTGGTTTCATGGCATCATCAGCCAGGCTAGCTTGAATCCAGTGGTGTAGTGAGCACTGGACCCACGTCTGGGCATACCCTTCCCACTTAGGGCGACATATGGAAAAGAAACAATTGATGGACAGAATACTGGACAATGTAAACATTCACCCCAGTCACAAGGATCTGGGTTAAATCCATCATTCTTTTGCTCACCACACCACCCCAGTTTGGACATAGCCATATGCAAGTCAGTCTTGACCTTTTTACTTGTGGGAACAGTCCAGCACGAAGTGCCAAGCCAGGTCCTCCCTGGACCGGAAACAAGCATCCTGGGACCTGTTTCAGGGCATCACCCTTCATCAGCCAGGCTAGCTTGAATCCAGTGGTGTAGTGAGTACTGGACCTACGTCAGGGCATATCCTTCCGACTTAGAGCAACATATGCAAAGGAAACAATTGATGGACAGAATGCTGGACAATGCAAACATACACCCCCAGTCACAAGGATCTGGGTTAAATCCATCATTCTTTTGCTCACTCTGCCATCCCAGTTTGGACCCAGCCATATGCAAATCAGTCTTGACCCTTTTACTTGTGGGAACAGTCCAGCACGAAGTGCCAAGCCAGGTCCTCCCTGGACCAGAAACAAGCATCCTGGGACCGGTTTCAGGACATCACCCTTCATCAGTCAGGCTAGCTTCAATGCAGTGGTGTAGTGAGCACTGGACCCACGTCTGGGCATACCCTTCCCACTTAGGGCGACATATGCAGAAGAAACAATTGATGGACAGAATGCTGGACAATGCAAACATTCACCCCCAGTCACAAGGATCTGGGTTAAATCCACCATTCTTATGCTCACCACACCACCCCAGTTTGGACCCAGCCATATGCAAATCAGTCTTGACCCTGTTCTTTGTGGGAATGGTCCAGCCCGAACTGCCAAGCCAGGTCCTCCCTGGACTGGAAACAAGCATCCTGGGACCGGTTTCATGGCATCATCAGCCAGGCTAGCTTGAATACAGTGGTGTAGTGAGCACTGGACCCACCTCTGGGCATACCCTTCCCACTTAGGGCGACATATGGAAAAGAAACAATTGATGGACAGAATGCTGGACAATGTAAACATTCACCCCCAGTCACAAGGATCTGGGTTAAATCCATCATTCTTTTGCTCACCACCCCACCCCAGTTTCGACCTAGCCATTTGCAAATCACTCTTGACCTTGTGCCTCATGGGAACAGTTGCAGACCGAACTGTCAAGCCAGGTGTAAGATCCTTGATTGTGGGAGAAAGGATCACGCAAGGCAGGTTGAAGATTGAACTCGAGGTTTATTCCTTAGTAAGAAGAACCCATGCAGGTCCCAGCCAGTAGATGCAAAACTGACCCTCAGTTTATTTGAACCATAACATTCTATGCACCTAGGATACCACTAATGAGAATACATTCCCAGGTTACCATGGCATCAGAAGCACAGTGAGCCCCAGATGCCACACTCCTCCCCCCTCTCATAAAGAAACAGGGGTGAATGAAGAACAAGGGGAAGAAGGGGAGAAGGAGAAGAGAGAGAGAGGAAGGAGAAGGGAAAGAAAAAAAAACATATTGAAGCAACACAACGAACCCAAAGGACTTTGGACTAAGAAAGCAATGTACAAAGACCTTCACTTCAAATTTGCTGCACATAATCCTTCAAGTAGGACGGCCTCTTGACGACCCTAGAGGACGACCGAGAATGTACTATCGGAACAGGATTAGCATTACCCTTTTGAGAAGAATCAGTGAAGCACACAGGCCCTTTGTACAGAGAAACCCTTCCCAAGTTCCAAATACGGTGATCTTGAGTCTTAACAGCATTCTTAAACACTTTAATTACATGAATAGGTTTGGAAAACTTGGCACTAAAACCAGGTTGCTTGTTGACCACCATGTCACCAATCGCGACCACGGTATCCTTGGTAGATTTTCTAGAGTCAAAGTTGGATTTCCTTGCTAGACTTTTTCCCACCTCTCTTTTGCGCCACTCAGTGCAGACATTCTCAGAGGTTGACACAGTTGCAGACTCCTCCAAATTTCTTACCCAAGATGGCTCCACCATAGTACAAGGAGATCTGCCTCTAAAAAGAACAAAAGGAGGCTTCCCGGTTGTACTATGAGGCGTCAACCTATAAATCTCCACTTTCTTCAAGACTTCCTTCTTCCAATTGAGACCACTGCTTTTGGCTAAAGAGATGACTTCTTTCAACACTCTGTTGAACCTTTCCACCATGCCGTTGGTTTCAGGATGATAAAGGGAACATTTCTTTTGCCTGATACCATGATTTTTTAAGAAAGCTTCCATCTCTTGTGAAACCAGTTGGATACCATTGTCCGTTAGGATGGTGTCAGGGTAACCTTCTCTAGCCATGAGATTTTCCAAAAACGCTATCACATTTATGGTCTCAATTTCACCCGTGAAATGAATCTCAGGCCATCTTGAAAACATGTCTATGACTACTAAGATGAACACCTGTTGCCCCCCAGAGTGAATGGGACCAAGGATATCTAAGGCTATCTCCTTCCACGGTCCGCGGGGTAATTCTCTGACTACCATAGGCTGTACTCTCACAACCTTGGACTTTTCACACAAAGCACATGCCATGCAGTCTCTGACAATCCTTTCTACATGTAAGTCCATGGCAGGCCACCAATAAGAGGAGCGAAGTCTCTCTTTGGTTTTGGACATCCCAAATGAGAGCTATGAGCCAGATCAATCAAATTGCCACGAAGTTTAAGGGGAGGAACCAATCTTGTCCCACGAAGTAAGAAACCATCACAAACACCCAATTCATCTTTAACACCCCAAAATTTAGCGGCTTCCTCAGAAGCTTGTTTTTTAGAGTGCCACCCTTTATGCATGAGAGCCTGAACCTCAGTGAGCACTGAATCAGATGATAGTTCCAGACGCCACTGATCTTCAGGAATAATCTCCTCACCGATTATGCACACATGGACATCACTTTCTTCACAATCATCTTCAGACACACTCTCATCAGCTTTCCCAACTAATCTCGATAGTGTGTCTGCTATACCATTTTCTACACCTGGAATATACCTTATATCAAAATCATATTCTTGTAGGGCAATTACCCATTTGGTTATCCTGCTGGAGACAAGGTCTATACCCTTCTTAGTGAATATCTCACAGAGGGGCTTATGGTCAGTTTTGACCAAAAACTTGGTACCCCAAAGAAACTTCTTAAGTTTCTTGATGGCCCAAAACACCGCTAAGGCCTCTCGCTCAATGACTGAGTAGTGTGACTCAGCATCCTTGAGCCCACGAGAAGCAAACATAATTGTTTCCACGCCCCCTTCACCTTCTAGTTGGAGGACAGCCCCAAACCCTTAAGACTCGCATCTGTCGTGATGATAGATATCTTTGAGGGGTCAAAACTTTTGAGTTTGGGTGCACAATTAAGTTTCTCTTTGAGAACAACAAATTCTCTCTCACAGGCATCATCCCAGTCGAATTGAACACCTCTCCTCAAGAGTGTCCTCATATTGGCACTGAGTTCTGCAAAGTTCTCAACAAATTTGTTGTAGTATTCAACCATCCCAAAAAATTTCATAAGCTCTTCTCTACAAGTGGGCGCACTCATGCGGGAGATGGTATCCACTAAATTGGATTTTGGTGTGATTCCCTCACTGGAGATAGTGTGACCCAAGTAGCTAATGGTGTTGGTACCAAAATGACACTTTTCGGACTTTATGGTAAGGTTCGCCTTGTCAAGTCTACCTAGAACAACAGCAAGGCGATACTCATGTTCTTCTTCATCCTTGCCAAACACAAGAATATCATCCTGGTACACACAAACCCCTTCACAACCTCTGAGTGTTTTTTCCATGGCACGTTGGAAAACGGACGCCGCAGACACTAAGCCAAACGGCATCCTCACAAACCTGAAAGTGCCAAACGGAGTGATAAAGGCTGTGTAATCCCTTGATGCTTCTACCAGTTCTATCTGATGGTAAGCTGAGGCCAAGTCAATGGTGCTAAAGACTTTGGCACCAACGAGTAAACCCAACAATTCAGATATGTTCGGAAGTGGATAACGATCCACGATGACACACTTGTTCAACTGTCTTAGGTCCACACATAGACGAAGAGACCCATTATCCTTACGAGCTGCGACCACCGGAGCCAACCATTCGGTTCCTTCTACCTCCTCAATTATACCACCTTGTTTGAGTTTCTCTAATTATTTTTTCATTTCATCCCTAACTGCCAAGGGTACATTCCTCACTTTGCAACTTGAGGGCTGGGAATCAGCACGCAAACGTATTTCATGTCGAAACCCATTGAGACAGCCAAGCTCATCCCTGAATACATTGGGGAATTTCTGTTTGACTTGAGCTTCAATAGTACTACCTAAATCTCCTTGAGCCAAGTTCACCTTATCCTTCAATTTGATAGGTGATGTGCTACTTGGGTCAAGCATAATATCTAAATCACCTTGATGGAACCAACTGATTATGCTGTCACCCTTTTACAAAACATAAATCTTCCCAGAGGTATACCGTTGTTCGTATTCTATAAGACTCACAAAATAACCTCGCAGAGGTATTGGTTCCCCTCCATAGGCTAAAGGGTGTATGTCAGACTTAAGTAACGAGGTCTTGTGCGACAATTTATTTTGAAAGAATACTCTTGAGATGATGGTAATCTTAGCACCTGAATCAAAAAGAAATTTGGTAGGTTCACCATCTACCCAAATAGTATCAATGGGGCATGATTTGTTTTTGACATTGGTGTCGACTTGAACCACTATCTGTCCACAAACAAAATCCTCTTCGACACCCTCAGTTTGAACACACTTTATATTGGTGGAGGTCATCTTTGTCTTACAAACAATGGCAAGATTACTAGGGGTGGGCAGAGTTGGCGTAGTGCCACTACGCGGAGTTATGGAAAAAATGTGTGGAACACGAGCCCACATCCTGCGGCCAGCCGAGGGTCCATGTGCCCAGGACAGGGGTCCCTCGTGCCCGGGCAGGCTCCCCGATCTCCCCAGCCTGGCTGGGTTGAGAATCAGGGACTGGCCCCAGGGCCTGGGTTTCAGGCAGGGCCTGGGGTGTGGGAGCCCCTGTCCTGCGGCCTGCCATGGGTCCGTCTGCCCAGGACAAGGGTCCCTGGTGCAGAGCCCCCGAGCCCTGCAAGGGAAGGCAGGAGCCCTACCGCGGAGGCTCGGGGTGGGCAGATGGGCGTCCTTTCGGTCCCGGCCATCTGGTCGCACCTTTCCCCTCGGCCATCTGGTCGCGCGCAATGCTTTCCAATGGGGCTACTAGATGGCCGGGCCACCCTGGAAGTCCCGATGAAGGCTCATTTGCCTCTCCAATCCCAACCAGGGCTCCAGGAGGTCAGGCGCGTCCGCGCCTAGGGTCCCCTCAGTCTTGCGGTGCGCACAGGTTACCAGAAAGGGGGGTAGCCTTCCTCCGGATTACTAGGGACAGGGTACTCCGGCCGCTGGATGGGCCAGGATGCTGCCTCAGCCCGGGGTCCGTGCCCGGGCATGCCGTGTGGCAGGATGCCCCGGATGGGGTCCCGCGGGCCCAGGGAGCCTCCCCTGCTCGGCTGGGTTCAGGGGCTCCCAGGGGCCCTGGGGAGGGCGGCCTCCTCACTCCGGGCTCCATCCTCGTTCCTGCCGTGTGGCAGGGTGCCCGGGACGGGGTCTCGCGGGCCCGGGGAGGCTTCCCCTTCGCCTCCGGGAGCCCCGGCTGGGTCCAGGGGCCCAGCCGGGCCCCGGGTTTGGTGTTCTAGCCCTGGGCCCCGTCCCCCAGCCTGCCACCCCGCCAAAGGCCCGGGACGGGGTTCCATCATGCCCGGGGAGCCTCCCCCTGCTTGGCTGAGTTCAGGGGCTCCCAGGGGCCCCGGGGAGGGCGGCCTCCCCCACCCCGGGCTCCGTCCTCGGTCCTGCCGCATGGCAGGGTGCCCAGGATGGGGTCTCGCGGGCCCGGGGAGGCTTCCCCTTTGCCTCCGGGCCCGGGAGCCCCGGCTGGGTCCAGGGGCCCTGCCGGGCCCCGGGTTGGGTGCTCCAGCCCTGGGCCCCGTCCCCCGGCCTTCCACCTCGCCAAAGGCCCGGGACGGGGTTCCGTCATGCCCGGGTAGCCTCCCCCTGCTCGGCTGGTTTCAGGGGCTCCCAGGGGCCCCGGGGAGGGCTGCCTCCCCACCCCGGGCTCCGTCCTCGGTTCTGCCACGTGGCAGGGTGCCCTGGACGGGGTCCCGCGGGCCCGGGGAGGCTTCCCCTTCGCCACCGGGCCCGGGAGCCCCAGCTGGGTCCAGGGGCCCCGCCGGGCCCCGGGTCAGGTGCTCCATCCCCAGGCCCCAACCCCTGTCCTGCCGCTATGCCAAAGGCTTGAGACTGGGTTCCGTCGTGCCCGGGAAGCCCCCCTCGCATGGCTGGGTTCAGGAGCTCCGTCCGGGGCCCCTGCTGGGTCCCGGGTTGGGTGCTCCAGCCCTGGGCCCCGTCCCCCGGCCTTCCACCTCGCCAAAGGCCCGGGACGGGGTTCCGTCGTGCCCGTGGAGCCTCCCCCTGCTCGGCTGGGTTCAGGGGCTACCAGGGGCCCCGGGGAGGGCGGCCTCTCCACCCCGGGCTCCGTCCTTGGTCCTGCCGCGTGGCAGGGTGCCCAGGACGGGGTCCCGCGGGCCCGGGGAGGCTTCCCCTGCGCCTCTGGGCCCGGGAGCCCTGGCTGGGTCCAGGGGCCCGACGGGCCCCGGGTCGGGTGCTCCAGCCCTGGGCCCCGTCCCCCGGCCTGCCACCCTGCCAAAGGCCTGGGACGGGGTTCCGTCGTGCCCGGGGAGCCTCCCCCTGCTCGGCTGGGTTCAGGGGCTACCAGGGGCCCCGGGGAGGGCGGCCTCCCCACCCCGGGCTCCGTCCTTGGTCCTGCCGCGTGGCAGGGTGCCCGGGACGGGGTCTCGTGGGCCCGGGGATGCTTCCTCTTTGCCTCCGGGCCCGGGAGCCCTGGCTGGGTCCAGGGGCCCCGCCGGGCCCCAGGTCGGGTGCTCCATCCCCGGGCACCCGTCCCCCGGCCTGCCGCTATGCCAAAGGCCCGAGACGGGGTTCCGTCGTGCCTGGGGAGCCCTCCTCGCTTGGCTGGGTTCAGGATCTTCATCCGGGGCCCCTGAGGGCCACGGGGAGGGCGGCCTCCCCACCCCGGGCTCTGTCCTTGGTCCTACCGAGTGGCAGGGTACCCGGAATGGGGTCCCGCGGGCCCGGGGAGGCTTCCCCTGCGCCTCTGGGCCAGGGAGCCCCGGCTGGGTCCAGGGGCCCCGCCGGGCCCCAGGTCGGGTGCTCCAGCCCTGCGCCCCGTCCCCCGGCGTGCCGCATTGCCAAAGGCCCGAGACGGGGTTCCGTCGTGCCCGGGGTCGCAAAAGAATGATGGTTTTTACCCAGATCCTTGTGACTGGGGGTGAATGTTTGCATTATCCAGCATTCTGTCCATCAATTGTTTCTTTTGCATATGTCGCCCTAAGTGGGAAGGGTACGCCCAGACGTGGCTCCGGTACTCACTACACCACTGGATTCAAGCAAGCCTGGCTGATGAAGGGTGTTGCCCTGAAACCGGTCCCAGGATGCTTGTTTCTGGTTCAGGGAGGACCTGGCTTGACAGTTCAGGCTGGACTGTTCCCATGAGGCACAGGGTCAAGACTGATTTGCGTATGGCTGGGTCCAAACTGGGGTTGTGTGGTGAGCAAAAGAATGATGGATTTAACCCACATCCTTGTGACTTTGGGGTGAATGTTTGCATTGTCCAGCATTCTGTCCATCAGTTGTTTCTTTTGCATATGTCGCCCTAAGTGTGAAGGGTACGCCCAGACGTGGCTCCGGTATTCACTACGCCACTGGATTCAAGCAAGCCTGGCTGATGTAGGGTGATGCCCAGAATCCGGTCCCAGAATGCTTGTTTCTGGTTCAGGGAGGACCTGGCTTGGCAGTTTGGTCTGGACTGTTCCCATGAGGCACAGGGTCAAGACTGATTTGCATATGGCTGGGTCCAAACTGGGGTGGAGTGTTGAGCAAAAGAATGATGGATTTAACCTAGATCCTTGTGACTGAGGGTGAATGTTTGCATTGTCCAGCATTCTTCCCATCAATTGTTTCTTTTGCATATGTCGCCCTAAGTGGGTAGGGTATGCCGAGACGTGGGTCCTGTGCTCACTACACCCCTGGATTCAAGCTAGCGTGGCTGATGAAGGGTGATGCTCTGAAGCCGGTCGAAGGATTCTTGTTTCTGGTCCAGGAAGGACCTGGCTGGGCAGTGCGGGCTGGACTGTTCCCACAAGAAACAGTGTCAAGGCTGATTTGCATATGGCTGGGTCCAAACTGGGCTGGTGTGGTGAGCAAAAAAACAATGGATTTAACCCAGATCCTTGTGACTGGGGATGAATGTTTGCATTGTCCAGCATTCTTTCCCTCAATTGTTTCTTTTGCATATGTCGCCATTAGTTGGAAGGGTATGCCCAGACGTGGGTTCCGTGCTCACTACACCACTGGATTCAAGCTAGCCTGGCTGATGAAGGGTGATGCCCTGAAACCGGTACCAGGATGTTTGATTCCAGTCCAGGGAGGACCTGGCTTGGCAGTTCAGGCTGGACTGTTCCCACAAGGACCAGGGTCAAGACTGATTTGCAAATGGCTGGGTCCAAACTGGGGTGGTGTGGTGAGCAAATGAATGATGGATTTAACCCAGATCCTTGTGACTGGGTGTGAATGTTTGCATTGTCCAGCATTCTGTCCTTCAACTGTTTCTTTCGCATATGACGCCCTAAGTGGGAAGGGTATGCCCAGACGTGACGCCCGTGCTCACTACACCACTGGATTCAAGCAATCCTGGATGATGAGAGGTGATGCTCTGAAACCGGTCCCAGGATGCTTGTTTCCGGTTCAGGGAGGACCTGGCTTGGCAGTTCCATCTGGACTGTTCCGATGAGGCACAGGGTCAAGACTGATTTGCATATGGCTGGGTCCAAACTCGGATGGTGTGGTGAGCAAAAGAATGATGGATTTAACCCAGATCCTTGTAACTGGGGGTGAATGTTTGCATTGTCCAGCGTTTTTTCCATCAATTGTTTCTTTTGCATATGTCGCCCTAAGTGGGAAGGGTACGCCCAGACGTAGCTCCCGTACTCACTACACCACTGGATTCAAGCTAGCCTGGCTGATGAATTATGATGCCCTGAAACCGGTCCCAGGATGCTTGTTTCCGGTCCAGGGAGTACCTGGCTTGGCAGTTCGGGCTGGACTGTTCCCACAAGGAACAGGGTCAAGACTGATTTGCATATGGCTGGGTTCAAACTCGGGTGGTGTGGTGAGCAAAAGAATGATGGATTTAACCCAGATCCTTTTGACTGTGGGTGAATGTTTGCATTATCCAGCATTCTGTCCATCAATTGTTTCTTTTGCATATGTCGCACTAAGTGGGAAGGGTACGCCCAGACATGGCTCCGGTACTCACAACACCACTGGATTCAAACAAGCCTGGCTGATGAAGGGTGATGACCTGAAACCGGTCCCAGGATGCTTGTTTCTGGTTCAGGGAGAACCTGGCTTGACAGTTCGGGCTGGACTGTTCCCACAAGGAACAGTGTCAAGACTGATTTGCATATGGCTGGGTCCAAACTGGGGTGGTGTGGTGTGGTGTGGTGAGGTGAGCATAAGAATGATGGATTTAAACCAGATCCTTGTGACTGGGGGTGAATGTTTGCATTGTCCAGCATGATGTCCATCAATTGCTTCTTTTGTATATGTCTCCCTAAGTGGGAAGAGTATGCACTGACGTGGGTCCCATGCTCACTACACCACTAGATTCAAGATAGCCTGGCTGATGATGGGTGATGCCCTGAAACCAGGTCCCAGGATGCTTGTTTCCTGTCCAGGGAGGACCTGGCTTGGCAGTTCGGGCTGGACTGTTCCCATAAAGCACAAGGTCAAGACTGATTTGCATATGGCTGGGTCCAAACTGGAGTGGTGTGGTGAGAAAAACAATGATGGATTTAACCCAGATCCTTGTGACTGGGTGTGAATGTTTGCATTGTCCAACATTCTGTCCATCAATTGTTTCTTTCGCATATGACGCCCTAAGTGTGAAGGGCATGCCCAGACATGACTCCCGTGCTCACTACACCACTGGATTCAAGCAAGCCTGGTTGATGAAGGGTGATGCTCTGAAACCGGGCCCAAGATGCTTGTTTCCGGTTCAGGGAGGACCTCGCTTGGCAGTTCGGCCTGGACTGTTCCCATGAGGCACAGGGTCAAGACTGATTTGCATATGGCTGGCTCCAAACTGGGATGGTGTGGTGAGCAAAAGAATGATGGATTTAACCCAGATCCTTGTGACTGGGGGTGAATGTTTGCATTGTCCAGCATTCTTTCCATCAACTGTTAATTTTGCTTATGTTGCCCTAAGTGGGAAGGGTATGCCCAGAAGTGGGTCCCTTGCTCACACACCACTGGATTCAAGCTAGCCTGGCTGATGATGGGTGATGCCCTGAAACCAGGTCCCAGGATGCTTGTTTCCTGTCCAGGGAGGACCTGGCTTGGCAGTTCGGGCTGGACTGTTTTCACAAAGAACAGGGTCAAGACTCATTTGCATATGGCTGGGTCCAAACTGGGGTGGTGTGGTGAGCAAAAGAATGATGGATTTAACCCAGATCCTTGTGACTGGGTGTGAATGTTTGCATTGTCCAACATTCTGTCCATCAATTGTTTCTTTCGCATATGACGCCCTAAGTGTGAAGGGCATGCCCAGACATGACTCCCGTGCTCACTACACCACTGGATTCAAGCAAGCCTGGTTGATGAAGGGTGATGCTCTGAAACCGGTCCCAGGATGCTTGTTTCCGGTTCAGGGAGGACCTCGCTTGGCAGTTTGGTCTGGACTGTTCCCATGAGGCACAGGGTCAAGACTGATTTGCATATGGCTGGCTCCAAACTGGGATGGTGTGGTGAGCAAAAGAATGATGGATTTAACCCAGATCCTTGTGACTGGGGGTGAATGTTTGCATTGTACAGCGTTCTTTCCATCAATTGTTTATTTTGCATATGTCGCCCTAAGTGGGAAAGGTACGTCCAGACGTGGCTCCTGTACTCACTACACCACTGGATTCAAGCTAGCTTGGCTAATGAATCGTGATGTCCTGAAACCGGTCCCAGGATGCTTGTTTCCGGTCCAGGGAGGACCTGGCTTGGCAGTTCGGGCTGGACTGTTCCCACAAGGAACAGGGTCAAGACTGATTTGCATATGGCTGTGTCCAAACTGGGGTGGTGTGGTGAGCAAAAGAATGATGGATTTAACCCAGATCCTTTTGACTGGGGGTGAATGTTTGCATTATCCAGCATTCTGTCCATCAATTGTTTCTTTTGCATATGTCGCCCTAAGTGGGAAGGGTACGCCCAGACATGGCTCCGGTACTCACTACACCACTGGATTCAAACAAACCTGGCTGATGAAGGGTGATGCCCTGAAACCGGTCCCTGGATGCTTGTTTCTGGTTCAGGGAGAACCTGACCTGACTTGACATTTCGGGCTGGACTGTTCCCACAAGGAACAGTGTCAAGACTGAGTTGCATATGGCTGGGTCCAAACTGGCGTGGGGTGGGGTGGGGTGGGGTGGTGAGGTGAGGTGAGGTGAGGTGAGCATAAGAATGATGGATTTAACCAGATCCTTGTGACTGGGTGTGAATGTTTGCATTGTCTAGCATTCTGTCCATCAATTGCTTCTTTTGCATATGTCGCCCTAAGTGGGAAGAGTATGCCCTGATGTGGGTCCCGTGCTCACTACACCACTGGCTTCAAGATAGCCTGGATGATGATGGGTGATGCCCTGAAACCAGGTCCCAGGATGCTTGTTTCCTGTCCAGGGAGGACCTGGCATGGCAGTTCGGGTTGGACTGTTCCCATGAGGCACAGGGTCAAGACTGATTTGCATGTGGCTGGGTCCAAACTGGGATGGTGTGGTGAGCAAAAGAATGATGGATTTAACCCAGATCCTTGTGACTGGGGTTGAATGTTTGCATTGTCCAGCGTTCTTTCCATCAATTGTTTCTTTTGCATATGTCGCCCTATGTGGGAAGGGTACGCCCAGACGTGGCTCCCGTACTCACTACACCACCGGATTCAAGCTAGCCTGGCTGATGAATCGTGATGCCCTGAAACTGGTACCTGGATGCTTGTTTCCGGTCCAGGGAGGACCTGGCTTGGCAGTTTGGGCTGGATTGTTCCCATGAGGCACATATGGCTGGGTCCAAACTGGGGTTGTGTGGTGAGCAAAAGAATGATGGATTTAACCCAGATCCTTTTGACTGGGGGTGAATGTTTGCATTGTCCAGCATTCTTTCCAACAATTGTTTCTTTTGCTTATGTCGCCATTAGTGGGAAGGGTATGCCCAGATGTGGGTCCCGTGCTCACTACACCACTGGATTCAAGCTAGCCTGGCTGATGAAGGGTGATGCCCTGAAACCGGTTCTAGGATGCTTGATTCCAGTCCAGGGAGGACCTGGCTTGGCAGTTCAGGCTAGACTGTACCCACAAGGACCAGGGTCAAGACTGATTTGCATGTGGCTCGGTCCAAACTGGGGTGGTGTGGTGAGCAAAAGAATGATGGATTTAACCCAGATCCTTGTGACTGGGGGTGTATGTTTGCATTGTCCAGCGTTCTGTCCATCAATTGTTTCTTTCGCATATGTCACCATAAGTGGGAAGGGCATGCCCAGACGTGACTCCCGTGCTCACTACACCTCTGGATTCAAGCGAGCCGGGCTGATGAAGGGTGATGTTCTGAAACTGGTCCCAGGATGCTTGTTTCCGGTACAGGGAGGACCTGGCTTGGCAGTTTGGTCTGGACTGTTCACATGAGGCACAGGGTCAAGACTGATTTGCATATAGCTGGGTCCAAACTGGGGTGGTGTGGTGAGCAAAAGAATGATGGATTTAACCCAGATTATTGTTATTGGGGGTGAATGTTTGCATTGTCCAGCATTCTGTCCATCAATTGTTTCTTTTGCATATGTTCCTCTAAGTCGGAAGGGTATGCCCAGACGTGGGTCCAGTGCTCACTACACTACTGGATTCAAGCTAGCCTGGCTGATGAAAGGTGATGTTCTGAAACTGGTCCCTGGGTGCTTGTTTCCGGTCGAGGGAGGATCTGGCTTGACAGTTCGGTCTGGACTGTTCCCATGAGGCACAGGGTCATGACTGATTTGAATATGGCTGGGTCCAAACTGGGGTGGTGTGGTGAGCAAAAGAATGATGCATTTAACCCAGATCCTTGTGACTGGGTGTGAATGTTTGCATTGTCCAGCAGTCTGTCCATTAATTGTTTCTTTTGCATATGTTGCCCTAAGTGGGAAGGGTATGCCCAGACGTGGGTCCCATGCTCACTACACCACTGGATTCAAGCTAGCCTGGCTGGTGAAAGATGATGCCCTGAAACCAGTCTCAGGATGCTTGTTTCCAGTCCATAGAGGACCTGGCTAGGCAGTTCAGGCTGGACTATTCTCACAAGGAACAGGGTCAAGACTGATTTGCATATGGCTGGGTCCAAACTGGAGTGGTGTGGTGAGCCAAAGAATGATGGATTTAACACAGATCCTTGTGACTGGGGGTGAATGTTTGCATTGTCCAGCATTCTGTCCATCAATTGTTTCTTTTGCATATGTCGCCCTAAGTGGGAAAGGTACGTCCAGACGTGGCTCCTGTACTCACTACACCACTGGATTCAAGCTAGCTTGGCTAATGAATCGCGATGTCCTGAAACCGGTCCCAGGATGCTTGTTTCCGGTCCAGGGAGGACCTGGCTTGGCAGTTCGGGCTGGACTGTTCCCACAAGGAACAGGGTCAAGACTGATTTGCATATGGCTGGGTCCAAACTCGGGTGGTGTGGTGAGCAAAAGAATGATGGATTTAACCCAGATCCTTTAGACTGGGGGTGAATGTTTGCATTATCCAGCATTCTGTCCATCAATTGTTTCTTTTGCATATGTCGCCCTAAGTGGGAAGGGTACGCCCAGACATGGCTCCGGTACTCACTACACCACTGGATTCAAACAAGCCTGGATGATGAAGGGTGATGCCCTGAAACCGGTCCCTGGATGCTTGTTTCTGGTTCAGGGAGAACCTGACTTGACATTTCGGGCTGGACTGTTCCCACAAGGAACAGTGTCAAGACTGAGTTGCATATGGCTGGGTCCAAACTGGCGTGGGGTGGGGTGGTGAGGTGAGGTGAGGTGAGGTGAGGTGAGGTGAGGTGAGGTGAGCATAAGAATGATGGATTTAACCAGATCCTTGTGACTGGGTGTGAATGTTTGCATTGTCTAGCATTCTGTCCATCAATTGCTTCTTTTGCATATGTCGCCCTAAGTGGGAAGAGTATGCCCTGATGTGGGTCCCGTGCTCACTACACCACTGGCTTCAAGATAGCCTGGCTGATGATGGGTGATGCCCTGAAACCAGGTCCCAGGATGCTTGTTTCCTGTCCAGGGAGGACCTGGCATGGCAGTTCGGGTTGGACTGTTCCCATAAAGCACAGGGTGAAGACTGATTTGCAGATGGCTGGGTCCAAACTGGGGTGGTGTGGTGAGCAAAAGAATGATGGATATAACCCAGATCATTATGACTGGGTGTGAATGTTTGCATTGTCCAGCATTCTGTCCATCAATTGTTTCTTTCGCATATGACGCCCTAAGTGGGAAGGGTATGCCCAGACGTGTCTCCCGTGCTCACTACACCACTGGATTCAAGCAAGCCTGGCTGATGAAGGGTGATGCTCTGAAACCGGTCCCAGGATGCTTGTTTCCGGTTCAGGGAGAACCTGGCTTGGCAGTTCGGTCTGGACTGTTCACATGAGGCACAGGGTCATGACTGATTTGCATATGGCTGGGTCCAAACTGGGATGGTGTGGTGAGCAAAAGAATGATGGATTTAACCCAGATCCTTGTGACTGGGGTTGAATGTTTGCATTGTCCAGCGTTCTTTCCATCAATTGTTTCTTTTGCATATGTCGCCCTATGTGGGAAGGGTACGCCCAGACGTGGCTCCCGTACTCACTACACCACTGGATTCAAGCTAGCCTGGCTGATGAATCGTGATGCCCTGAAACTGGTACCAGGATGCTTGTTTCCGGTCCAGGGAGGACCTGGCTTGGCAGTTTGGGCTGGATTGTTCCCATGAGGCACATATGGCTGGGTCCAAACTGGGGTTGTGTGGTGAGAAAAAGAATGATGGATTTAATCCAGATCCTTTTGACTGGGGGTGAATGTTTGCATTGTCCAGCATTCTTTCCAACAATTGTTTCTTTTACTTATGTCGCCATTAGTGGGAAGGGTATGCCCAGATGTGGGTCCCGTGCTCACTACACCACTGGATTCAAGCTAGCCTGGCTGATGAAGGGTGATGCCCTGAAACCGGTTCTAGGATGCTTGATTCCAGTCCAGGGAGGACCTGGTTTGGCAGTTCAGGCTAGACTGTACCCACAAGGACCAGGGTCAAGACTGATTTGCATATGGCTCGGTCCAAACTGGGGTGGTGTGGTGAGCAAAAGAATGATGGATTTAACCCAGATCCTTGTGACTGGGGGTGTATGTTTGCATTGTCCAGCGTTCTGTCCATCAATTGATTCTTTCGCATATGTCACCATAAGTGGGAAGGGTATGCCCAGACGTGACTCCCGTGCTCACTACACCTCTGGATTCAAGCGAGCCGGGCTGATGAAGGGTGATGTTCTGAAACTGGTCCCAGGATGCTTGTTTCCGGTTCAGGGAGGACCTGGCTTGGCAGTTTGGTCTGGACTGTTCCCATGAGGCACAGGGTCAAGACTGATTTGCATATAACTGGGTCCAAACTGGGGTGGTGTGGTGAGCAAAAGAATTATGGATTTAACCCAGATTCTTGTTATTGGGGGTGAATGTTTGCATTGTCCAGCATTCTGTCCATCAATTGTTTCTTTTGCATATGTTCCTCTAAGTCGGAAGGGTATGCCCAGACGTGGGTCCAGTGCTCACTACACTACTGGATTCAAGCTAGCCTGGCTGATGAAAGGTGATGTTCTGAAACTGGTCCCTGGGTGCTTGTTTCCGATCGAGGGAGGATCTGGCTTGACAGTTCGGTCTGGACTGTTCCCATGAGGCACAGGGTCATGACTGATTTGCATATGGCTGGGTCCAAACTGGGGTGGTGTGGTGAGCAAAAGAATGATGCATTTAACCCAGATCCTTGTGACTGGGTGTGAATGTTTGCATTGTCCAGCAGTCTGTCCATTAATTGTTTCTTTTGCATATGTTGCCCTAAGTGGGAAGGGTATGCCCAGACGTGGGTCCCATGCTCACTACACCACTGGATTCAAGCTAGCCTGGCTGGTGAAAGATGATGCCCTGAAACCAGTCTCAGGATGCTTGTTTCCAGTCCATAGAGGACCTGGCTAGGCAGTTCAGGCTGGACTATTCTCACAAGTAACAGGGTCAAGACTGATTTGCATATGGCTGGGTCCAAACTGGAGTGGTGTGGTGAGCCAAAGAATGATGGATTTAACACAGATCCTTGTGACTGGGGGTGAATGTTTGCATTGTCCAGCATTCTGTCCATCAATTGTTTCTTTTGCATATGTTGCTCTAAGTCGAAAGGTTATGCCCAGATGGGGGACCAGTGCTACCTACACCACTGGATTCAAGGTAGCCTGGCTAATGCTCTAAAACTGGTCCCAGGATGCTTGTTTCTGGTCCAGGGAGGAGCTGGTTTGACAGTTCGGGTTGGACTGTTCCCACAAGGAACAGGGTCAAACCTGATTTGCATATGGCTGGGTCCAAACTGGGGTGGTGTGGTGAACAAAAGAATGATGGATTTAACTCCGATCCTTGTGACTGAGGGTGAATGTTTGCATTGTTGAGCATTCTGTCCATCAATTGTTTCTTTTGCATATGTCGCCCTAAGTGGGAAGGGTATGCCCGGACGTGGGTCCCGTGCTCACTACACCACTGGATTCAAGCAAGCAAGCCTGGCTGGTGAAGGGTGAGTTCCTGAAACCGGTCCCAGGATGCTTGTTTCCAGTCCAGAGAGGACCTGGCTTGACAGTTCTGGCTGGATTGTTCCCATGAGGCACTAGGTCAAGACTGATTTGCATATGGCTGGATCCAAACTGGGGTGGTGTGGTGAGCAAAAGAATGATGGATTTAACCCAGATCCTTGTGACTGGGTGTGAATATTTGCATTGTTCAGCATTCTGTCCATCAATTGTTTCTTTTGCATATGTCGCTCTAAGTGGGAATGGTATTCCCAGACGTGGGTCCCGTGCTCACTACACCACTGGATTCAAGCTAGCCTGGCTGATGCCCTGAAACCAGTCCCAGGATGCTTGTTTCTGGTCCAGGGAGGAGCTGGCTTGTCAGTTCGGGCTGGACTGTTCCCAAAAAGAACAGGGTCAAGACTGATTTGCATATGGCTGGGTCCAAACTGGGGTGGCATGGTGAGCAAAAGAATGATGGATTTAACCCAGATCCTTATGACTGGGGGTGAATGTTTGCATTAACCAGCAATCTATCCTTCAATTGTTTCTTTTGCATATGTCGCCCTAAGTAAGAAGGGTATGCCCAGACGTGGGTCCAGTGCTGACTACACCACTGGATTCAAGCTAGCCTGGCTGCTGAAGGGTGATTCTCTGAAACCAGTCCCAGGATGTTTGTTTCCGGTCCAGTGAGGACCTGGTTTGACAGTTCGGTCTGGACTGTTCCCATGAGACACAGGGTCAAGACTGATTTGCATATGGCTGGGTCCAAACTGGGGTGGTGTGGTGAGCAAAAGAAAGATGGATTTAACCCAGATCTTTGTGACTGGGGGTGAATGTTTCAGTTGTTCAGCATTCTGTACCTCAATTGTTTCTTTGGCATATGTCACCCTAAGTGGGAAGGGTATGCCCAGACGTGGGTCCTGTGCTCACTACACCTCTGGATTCAAGCTAGCCTGGCTGATTCCCTAAGACCTGTTCCAGGAGGCTTGTTTCCGTTCCAGGGAAGACCTGGCTTGGCAGTACGGGCTGGACTGTTTCCCCATGGAACAGGTTCACGACTGATTTGCATATGGCTGGATCAAAACTGGGGTGGTGTGGTGAGCAAAAGAATGATGTATTTAACCCAGACATTTGTGACTGGGTGTGAATATTTGCTTTGTCCAGCATTCTGTCCATCAATTGTTTGTTTTGCATATGTCGCCCTAAGTGGGAAGGGTATGCCCAGACGTGGGTCTTGTGCTCACTACACCACTGGTCTCAAGCAAGCCTGGCTGATGAAGGGTGATTCTCTGAAACAGGTCCCAAGATGCTTGTTTCCTGTCCAGGGAGGACGTGGCATAACAGTTCGGTCTGTACTGTTCCCATGATGCACTAGGTCAAGACTGTTTTGCATTTGGCTGGATCAAAACTGGGGCGGTGTGGTCAGCAAAAGAATGATGGATTTAACTCAGATCTTTGTGACTGAGGGTGAATGTTTGCATTTTCCAGCATTCTGTCCATCAATTGTTTCTTTTGCATATGTTGCCCTAAGTGGGAAGGGTATGCCCAGACGTGGGAACCTTGCTCACTACATCACTGGATTTAAGATAGCCTGGCTGATGAAGGGTGATTCCCTGAAACTGGTCCCAGGATGCTTGTTTCCAGTCCAGGGAGGACCTAGCTTGGCAGTTTGGGCTGGACTGTGCCCACAAGGACCAGTGTCAAGACTGATTTGCATATAGCTGGGTCCAAACTGGTGTGGTGTGGTAAGCAAAAGAATGATGGATTTAACCCAGATTCTTGTGACTGGGGGTGAATGTTTGCATTGTCCAGCATTCCATCCATCAATTGTTTCTTTTGCATATGTCGCTCTAAGTAAGAAGGGTATGTCCAGACGTGGGTCCAGTGCTCACTACACCACTGAATTCAAGCTAGCCTGGCTGCTGAAGGGTGATGAACTGAAACTGGTCCCAGGATGCTTGTTTCCGCTCCAGGGAGGACTTGGCTTGGCAGTTCGGGCTGGACTGTTCCCATAAGAAACAGGGTTAAGACTTATTTGTATATGGCTGGGTCCAAACTGGGGTGTTGAGATGAACAAAAGAATGATGGATTTAACCCAGATTCTTGTGACTGGGTGTTAGAACTGGGTGTCTCTAGTTGGCAATGGTATATACTTTTGACCAAATAGGGACCGTTGCTTTTAGTCAGGGAAAGGGGATTACACTACCCTTGGTAGCTTGGCACGAGCAGACAGGCTTATCTCAGAGGCAGTGTGTTAAGCATTTGTGAACACATACAGTAATATAGCGAAAACACTACAGATGGACACCACACCGGTTTTATATAAATAAGTATTCTTTATATAGAATTATCACAAGACCACAAACGACAAAAATCTACAATACTGTACTCAAAATAGACTTAAAGATGGTAGAAGTAACTTAGTTCAAATTGATGATAAATGCGACACGTTTCTCACAAAAGTACCTTGGATGCGTAACGCAAAACAAACAAAGGGTCCGCAGGGAGGGCGATGCGGCGAGCAGGCGCCTTGATGCGATGCGACGATCCGGTGCGATGCGATGAGAGTTCGCCCTTGATGCGATGCGACGATGTGAAGACGATGCGTGCACGCCCGACGGCCGTGTGGCGAACGCTGTACTTTGGAGCCGCGACAGGCCCTGGGACACGCTTCTCCGGTGATGCGACGGCAGGCAGCTGCGACGAAGACACGCTTCTCTGGTGATGCGGCGGCGGCCTCTGCGGCGGCGACACGCTTCTCCGGTGATGCGATGGCAACAGCTGCGACAGCGACACGCTTCTTCTCGTTGAGTCGCGATTCCAGCTCCCAGCGACACGCAGGCTTCTGCAGACAGAATTCCCAGCAAGGAAATTCAGAGGGGAGCTGGTGGTGAAGTCTTTTGTCCCTGAGACTTCAGCAGGAGGCAAGCACAAGTTCAAGCCCTTGGAGAAATATTCTGCAAGATGATGAAAGTTCCTTAAAAGTTCCTTCTCCTTTCCTTGGCAAAAAAGAAACCACTGCAGGCCAACCCAGCAAACAGCACACTGGCAGAGGGGCAGTCCAAACTCCTGCAGCTTTCTTGGTTCTTCTCCTTGGCAAAGGTTCGTCTTGTTGTTCCAGAAGTGTTTTAAAGTCTTGGGGTCTGGGCCCCGATATTTATACCAAAAAAGTCTTTGTTCTCTGAAGGCAGAGAGTGTCTGTGCCTGACCAAAACCTGTTCTGTGCAGCTTCCTGGCAGGAGGTGGAGACAGCATTGTGTAAGAGCAGACCTGGCCCAGGAAGCTGAAAGGAAATCTCCTCCCCCTACTCTCTATTCTATGAGGTCTCAGGGGAGTGAAAGGAAATCCCCGCCCCCTACTCTCTATTCTATGAGGGCTCAGGTAATTGAAAGGAAGTCTCCTCCCCCCTACTCTCTATTCTATGTGGGTCCTATTCAGCCCAGCCCTGACCCATCAGACTGCTGGAGCCAAGACCCTCCTGCCACTCACAAACCAGACAAGCAATACACAACCTAGCAGAGGCAGCTGGATGGTTAGGCAAGAAAATACCTACTTTCTAAAAGTAGTATTTTCAAACACAGAATGTTAAAACCAACTTCACTAAAAGATGTATTTTATCATTCTGAATTCAGTCATACTAAATTCGTCTTTCTACCATGTTCCCTGGGTCAATTAGGATTATAAGATGTTATAATCAAACTGCCCATTCTGGCCTATGGGGACAGGTAGCCTTGCAATAGTGAAAAACGAAATTGGCTGTAATTCACTATCAGGACATGCCACACACACCGGGGCATGTCCTACCTTTTACTTACAATGTACCCTGCCCTTGGGCCTACCTTAGTGGTGGCTAACATGTAGAAAAGGGAAGGTTTAGGGACTGGTAAGTGGGTGCACTTACCAAGTCGACAGGGCAGTACTAGACTGCACACAGGCTCTGCAATGGCAGGCCTGAGACACTTTACAAGCTGTTTCTGTGGTTGGCACAACCAGTGCTGCAAGCCCACCAGCAGCATTTGATTTACAGGCCCTGGGCACCCATGGTGCACTATACTAGGGTCTAACAAGTAAATCAAATAATCCAATCATGGAGTCACTAATCCATTACATCAATTTACAATAGGGAGAGGATATGCACTTTAGCACTGATCAGCAGTGGTAAAGTGCCCAGAGTCATAAAACCAACAAAAACAGGTCAGAGAACACACAGGAGGAAAGCAAAAAGTTCAGGGATGACCCTGCAAAAAGGGCCAAGTCCAACACAATCCCCTTCCAGCCAAAACGCAGGGTAGTCCAATCACTACCTTGATGGGATTCCCTGCTTTGGGTGATAGAACATGGACCCTGGCCCGCAACAGCAGGGGCATACTCCAGTTCTACGCCAATCTGAGCCTATTTGGGTCCCTCTGACAATACTCTCAGGGTCCACCAAGCTAACCCTTTGCCTTGCTTTGCCTTGATATAGGAGGCAAAGCAGTTCTTGTTCTTTTAGACCTCTCTGCGGCTTTCGACACCGTGCCCCACGGTCGCCTCCTGTGGAGGCTACGGGAGTGTGGACTTGGAGGCACGGTGTTGAAGTGGTTCTCCTCTTTTCTGCAGGACAGATACCAAGAAGTTTGGCTGCCCCCGTTTGCAGCCAGTATCCCGCCCTTGAACGTTGGCGTGCCACAGGGATCTATCTTGAGCCCAGTACTTTTTAATCTGTACATGGCTCCCCTGGCTACCCTAGCAGAAGAGTGCAGGGCTATGATTATATCATATGCCGATGACACCCAGCTGCTCTTCACCTGTAAGAAGGGGGAGGAGTTCAATGGGGAGAAGATAAATAAATGCCTGAAACAAATTTTTGCCTGGTTCCAACACAATAATCTTAAATGTAATCCGGAAAAATCCAAAATTATCTTTTTCGGTACCCCTCCACTGGACACCTGGAAACAATGGTGGCCTACTGATATGTCTCCCCCCCAGTCAGCAGTTAAGACTGTAAAAAATCTGGGAATGAAAATGGACGACGCCTTATCTATGACATCTCAAGTACAGGCAGTGGCGGGCACGTGCTTTGGTCTCCTGAAAATGCTCCGCAGGTTTCTCTTCCTTCTGCCGACCTCTCACAGAAAGACGGTCGTTCAGGCTCTCATCACCTCCAGACTGGACTATGCTAACATCCTCTATCTGGGCCTTCCAGAGTTCTTACTGAACAGACTTCAGGTCGTGCAGAACGCGGCGGCCAGGGCAGTCTTGGGGCTCAGACCAAGAGACCGGATCTCTCACCATCTGAAGATTCTGCATTGGCTGCCTGTCCGTTGCAGAATACTTTTCAAAGCATTGGTCCTGGCCTTCAAAGCTCTACACGGTATGGGGGCACATTACATTCGCAGAAGAGTTTCGTATTACGAGCCTGGCAGAGCTCTGAGGTCAGCACACCAACACCTAATTATTACTCCAAAATGTCTCAGAAGTCGCCGCGGTGGACGGTCTTTTCAAGTGCAAGTGGCTAGACACTGGAACAAACTGCCTCTTTCGCTCAGGCAGGCCACGAACATATTGTCGTTCAGGAAAAAACTAAAAACCTGGCTGTTCCAGCAAATAGTTTAAAGTCTGTTCTCCCCGGTACTGATGTGCTCCTCTGTCAGTCTTTTGTTTCTTTCAATCTCAGCGCCGGGACACTCTGTTGAGTAGCTGCGCGCTCTACAAATCCACTCATAACATAACATAACCCTTCTCCGCACCTGTGGACACCATCTGTGCAGCACCTGACCTTAGCTTGCTCACAGATGTGTCCCAACAGACAGACAGCAAGCCACAGTGGCCACTGACAGTGGTCAGTGATGAGACCCAGGCCTTATGCCTCGCAGGGCTCTCAAACCTCTGTGGCGTCAGAGAGCGGGGGGCAGTAGTCCCAGGTGCTTGGCACCCTTTGTCCACTCTCCCTCCTGTCAGGTCAGGTATGACATCCTGGCACTGACCCACCAGCCCCGGGCCTGTACCTGGCGGCTGGACAGGATACTGGGGTGGGCTTTCCCACACCCGGTCCTCCTTCTCCTCATTGGGGCTCGGTACCCTCCCACCTGGAGTGGTACCCCCTTCCAGAATTGCCAGGGCACCTGTGGCAGGTGTCCTGCACAATTCGCCCACCAGTTCAGGGGTTCTATCCTGCAACTGGGTGTCCAGGTCAGGGGGGACACCCCGAACCTGGTCCTCCAACCTAGGGTCTATGTAGGAAGGTGGAATCTGACTACATGGTTGCCCCCACTTTTTTTCTGGTGTTTTGATGGTTTTTTACTTAGTTTGGCTGGGA
Organism: Calotriton arnoldi; assembly: GCA_963921515.1. Taxonomy (NCBI): domain Eukaryota; kingdom Metazoa; phylum Chordata; class Amphibia; order Caudata; family Salamandridae; genus Calotriton; species Calotriton arnoldi. Next base: position 131,447 of record CAWUFW010019047.1, on the reverse strand, counting down.
ACCTGCTATTCAGGTCCCCAGCCTAGCTGCTTCCTCTCTAAATTGATTCCCTGTACCTTAAGTACACTTCAGATTGGATACTGGGGTGCCCTTATAAGTCCCTAGTATATGGTATACTATGTACCCAGGGCATAGGTACCCCAGAGGCCTACCAGGGGTTGAAGCATGTATTGTGCCACCCCTGGAAGGCCCTCCAAAATGACACCACAGGACTGCTACTGCAGCCTGAGTAAGGTGGTGCATGCACCCCTTACAGAGATATAGGTTCACTATATCTCACCTATCACTGCACATAGAAACCTATCAGTCACCCCTATGGCAGGCCTTATCAATCCTGAAGGCAGGGTGCTTGGTTTTATGTGAGAGGGTGCCCATGCATGAGCAGAGCCCCTCTACAGCCTTCGGAATCTCCTCTCTGGGGTTGTCTGTGGTGCAGCCTGACCATATACTCTTAAGTGCATTATATCTACACGGTAAATGCTAACTTTGGGATGGCTGCACGGAAACATGTCGTGTTTGGTGTCAAACACCTTGGAATCATACCCCCACACCAGTAACTGGTGTGGGAGTATGATCCCACCCTTCTAGAGGGAGAGACATGACAGCACCGGTATACCCGGTACCACCTAAACAGAGCCTGGCATCACAAAATGGATGCTGCAGCCACAGACATGAGTCTGACCTCCTGCTGCTGACTGAAACTCCGGCAGGGGAGGCCTGGACAATAGGTTTCCTGTCTCAGGGAGGTGTTACCACCTCCCAGACAGGCCTTAGTGGATTGGGGCTGGGTGGGTGCACTCCAAGAGTGCTTTGAAGTCCTGCACTGGGGGCACATTTGGTGTCCTCGTGCATACCCCAGTTCAAACCGGTTGCAGGGGCTGCCAGCCCCTGCTCTGGCGCGAAACTGGACAAAAGAAATGGGTGTAGACACCCCTCTTTCCAAACCCTCCCATAGGTGGGTCCCCAGAGTTAGTCCAACCCCTTTCTTTAGTATAAGTAAGGGAACCCTGGCAACAGGACTTTAGATATCCCTGGACGAAACTCTGCAACTGAATCCTGGAACTTTAATGCTCTACTCAAGACTAGAGGACTGAAGAAATCTCCCTTGGGGTCAAGGAGTGACTCCCCTGCTTGGCAGGCACCAACAAAGCATTTGCCGGTCTGCATCTCCGAAGCTCCCGCCAGACTCCGAAGTACTTGCAGCCCAGGAAGAGGATTTCCAGACATCTCAGAGGCCGACCCGAGTCCCCAGCAAAGCTGAGACCCACAGCCCTCGTGAGTAGCGTGGAACCGGAACTCCTGGTCACTGTGCACATTTGCTAGTGCATTGACTTCTCGACGACTCTTGAAGTCCTGCTTTGGGTTACTCGTAGCCCAGGCCCCGAGCACCATTTGCACTGAAGATTGTGAGCCTACACTCCACGAGTGTTCCGTGGACCTGCTTCCTGCATTTCTGCTTGGGGCTCCTTCGCGATCCCTTGTCCATCAACTGGTGGGTCCCTGTGAAGGCAACTCTGATTTTCTTTGGGCGTTTCTGGTTGCCCCAGATGTGCCCTAACTCCCCACCAAGTGGTGAGTCCCTCAGACCTTGCTGGTCTGCTCTGAAGCATCTTTCTCTTTTCTGCGTGGGTTGCTGTTACCAAGGCTTGTTGTGTTCAATACGGACACCAATGCTGCAGCACTTGACATCCTTTGTGGGACAGCTCGAATCCAGCTCCTGGTTGTTGTCGACGCCTCCTGGTCCTCGTGGCTGAAGAGTCAAGCTTCACCTCTTTCACCTGAAGCACCCGACATCGGTGGGCATTCGACAATCGTGCCCCTGGTCACTGGCAAGTGACCCAGACTCTGTCCCCTCTGCTTTCAGGTTCTTCTCATCTTCGATCCAGGCTTGGATCTCTTCGGACACTTCGCATCTTCCCGGCAGCAGCACTTCGTGACAGGCTGCCATTGAAAACGACGACGCGACCCGACACCATTTGACACCTATGCACCCGGCTTCCCTGGGTGAGGTAACTCGAGTACTCCGGTGCTCCCGTGGGTGTTGACCCTAGAACTGTCTAAGTCCAAGAGGGTTTGGTCCTAGTCCATTTCTAAGTGTCCTTAATCTCTAAAACGATAACCGCGACTTTCCCATAGACTTTAACGGAGCTCGCGGCTGTGTTCACACACTGCACACAGCCCCCGTGGGTCCCCAGTGTCACTACCTTGGGTGGTTCCTTGGGGTCCCAGCGATTCTACAGGCTCTAGGCCTTGTGTATACTTAAGTCGTGGTTCTTATACCACTTTCTTAATATATGGTTTGGTACGCCCTTAGGGCTAATCGTATATTGTGCTAATTTACTGTGCTATTTGACTTGTAACTTGTGTACTTTGACCTCTAGCCTCATAAAGAGACTATTGGGTAGTGTTTAGTAATAAATACATATATTTTATATATATATACCTGGTGTGGTTCTCCTTTCATTTGGTCATTCATGAGCTTATAACTGGTAAAACAAACAGCTTAACACTCCTTCAAGACTTAGCCTGAAGGCTGCTCTCCATAGCTACCACTAGGATAGCTTTCAATAAAGGTTGTCTTTAAACCTATCATCAATAAAGGTCGTTTGGAGTGGTGCAAGGTGCCCACTATAACTAGTGGACAGCATATGCCAGGCCAACTTCTCACATTGGTGTGCAGCGGTTGGATTCAAGCTTGCCTTTGTTTTACCAGATAATCTCAAGTGTGTGATCAACTGAAAACCACTAAAGGTACCTCAGGTACATATAAATTCAAGCTTAGAAATACAGTAAGTTCTACTGAACTTAGAGTTGTGTGTCAAGGGCTTAGCACACCTTTTCTACAACTCAAGAGAGTTTAGTAGGCCACACTAGAGTAGGTAGTGCATACACCACACCTCACTAGTGATGTCTTCAGGGCCAGGAACCAGTAGGTCCCTGCCAGGAACCAGTGGGCTCCTACCCTCCAAATATGACAACCTCCCATTCTTGGAATTGAGAGAGTTGTGCAAGATTAGGAAGCTGAAGACAGGCAAAAGTGCCAACACCCAACGTCTCATGGAGATGCTTCTGCTGGATGATCTCAGAAGACCCCTAGGGTCTGCAGGGGTAGGCAGAGAGGGTGGGGCAGAAAATGAGGAAGGGACCAGGGGTGAAAATACCCAGGACCTGACCTCTGAAACTGGCCAGGAAGATGAAAATGATCTTGCCCTGGACAATCCAGCTCCTCCTGCAGATGAGGAGGAGGATCAGAATGACCTCCCCTTTGTCCCACCAGGAAGAGTTGTGAGTGTGCCTAGAAGGTCCAGATCTCCTTCTCAGGAGTCTAACCATTCTGACACCTCAGTAGGGACCTCTGTTTCCTCTCATAGGAGGGAATCCTCTAATGAAAGGAAAAAGAGGCTGCTCCAGTATGAAGAAGCTCAGCTTAGGATCAGAAGAGAGCAGCTGGCTATAGACAGGGAGTCCCTAGAACTTCATAGACAAAGAAGAAAGTTGGGACTAGAGTCCCATGGTGGCAGCAACTTCCCTAGTGGTAGGGAAAGGTCTTATGACAATAGAAACCTAAGCAAGATTGTCCCTCCCTACCAGAGTGGGGATGACATCCACAAATGGATTACTGCACTGGAAAGGGCCTGTAAAGTTCAGAGGGTCCCCCAGGAGCAGTGGGCAGCAATCATGTGGCTCTCCTTTGCAGACAAGGGTAGAGACAAGCTCCTCACTGTAAGAGAAGAGGATGCTGACAATTACAAAGTCTTGAAGAGTGCTCTGATAGATGGGTTTGGCCTAACCACTGAACAGTACAGGTTGAAGTTCAGAGACACCCAAAAGACTCAGACTCAAGACTGGGTTGACTTTGTAGATTGTGCTACTAAGGCTCAGGAAGGTTGGATACATGGCAGCAAGGTGCATGACTTTATAGGATTGTACAATTTGATTATGAGGGAGCAGATCCTCAGTAATTGTCAAAACCAGCTTTTACACCAGTACCTGGAGGACTCTGATCTGACCTCTCCCCAAGAATTGGGAAAGAAGGCAAACAAATGGGTCAGAACCAGGGTGAGGACTAAGAATCAGGGTGGTGACCAGAAGAAAGATTCTACCAAGTCCCAAGAGAAAGGTGGGGATAAATCTAAGGATAAGTCCACTACAGGGCCCCAAAAGTCCTCTTCTGGGGGTGGGTCCCAAACTCCTTCCTCTCCTGAAAAGAAACCATATTGCCAGGTCTGTAAAAAGCCTGGACACTGGAAAACTGATCCCAGTTGCCCCAGGATTGGCAATAAAGAAAATGTTCCTCCAACAAATACTACCACCCCTCCTGGTACTACCAGTAGTAATCCTCCAGTTGGGAGTAGTGCACCCAAAAAGTTAGGTGCTTTTGCAAGGGGAACAGAGGTGGGCCCTAGTTTAGACAGGACCCCTCAACAGACTCCTCTGACTCTGATGGTGGTATAGGATTTGCCACCTTTACCATGGGTCCCAATGCATTGGGCAGGTACAGACTGGAGCCAATGATTAATGGTCAGAAAGCTGTGGAATTCAGGGACACAGGGGCTAGTGTCACCATGGTGGCAGGGAAACTAGTCCCCCTCACCAGCTTTTACCTGAGTTTAAATACCAGGTGACCAACATTGATGGTGTCAGAACAGATCACCCCATGGCCATAGTCAATCTCAGCTGGGAAGGGGTCACAGGCCCAAAAGAGTGGCAGTGTCCCCCAACTTGCCTGTAGATTGCCTGATGGGCAATGATTTGGAACTTTCAGCCTGGGCTGAAGTTGAACACCAAGCCCATCTAAGAATGCTGGGCGTCCCTGAAAGAGTTAGTGGGGCTGTGATGGCCACAGCCCAAGCCCAGGGAAATTTTGGAGAGATGGAGCCTGGAAGAATGGCCCACTCTCCCCCAAAAGAGAGCACACGGGTTGAAGAAAAGTCTTCTTCCCCCCAGACAGTAGGAAAGGGTCAGCCTCCTCAGGGAACTGACCCTACCCCTAGTGAAGGATCTGCCCCAGAGGTAGTCAGGCCTGGCCTGGCCACAGCCCTGATGGCAGAGGACCCTTCCAAGGTGGTACCCAGTCTGGAGCAGGTAACCTGCCCCTCTCTACCCTGCCTCAGTCAGCCCAGGGCTGCAGAGGTCAAGGAGGTCAGTGGACCCCACAGGGCCCCCTGTCCAGAGGAACCCCCCCATCAGCAGATATGGGGCACCCAGCCTAGTAGCCCTAGCCAGGTGAAAATTCCTCAACACACTGCGGGATCCCCCATACCTTGGTGGAGGGACCTCCCCAGAAGAACTCTGTTAGGCAAGGGCAAACCTGGGACCAAAAGGTTCCAAACCTGCCATGTCCCTCCAGTGTTCCATCCAAAGGGACCCAACCCCCAGCTGTAGGCAGCCAAAGGTTGACCCTTAGAGCAAAGTGCAACCCAGTCATGGAAAGAAAGGCATACAAGGTGACCAGTGATCTGAGGAAGCTGAGACCAACTTTATTAGGGCGTCACTTCCCTACTCAGACCCCTCACCAGCCTTTTACTTTACCCAAGCACACCACAGGTAGTAATTCCCCATGCTGGAGACCCTCTCATACCCTTAGGGTGAGGGATAGCTTAGTGGACCATACGACAGGGGGTAACCATGCTAGTGCAGATACTTCCTTATATGGCCACTTAATCAATAAAGGCTCAACTGGCCAAGGTTAGCCTTATCTCCTTTCGTTTGGGGGGGTTATGTAGGAAGGTGGAATCTGACTACATGGTTGCCCCCACTTTTGTTCTGGTGTTTTGAAGGTTTTTGACTTAGTTTGGCTGGGAACCTGCTATTCAGGTCCCCAGCCTAGCTGCTTCCTCTCTAAATTGATTCCCTGTACCTTAAGTACACTTCAGATTGGATACTGGGGTGCCCTTATAAGTCCCTAGTATATGGTATACTATGTACCTAGGGCATAGGTACCCCAGAGGCCTACCAGGGGTTGAAACATGTATTGTGCCACCCCGGAAGGCCCTCCAAAATGACACCACAGGACTGCTACTGCAGCCTGAGTAAGGTGGTGCATGCACCCCTTACAGAGATATAGGTTCACTATATCTCACCTATCACTGCACATAGAAACCTATCAGTCACCCCTATGGCAGGCCTTATCAATCCTGAAGGCAGGGTGCTTGGTTTTATGTGAGAGGGTGCCCATGCATGAGCAGAGCCCCTCTGCAGCCTTCGGAATCTCCTCTCTGGGGTTGTCTGTGGTGCAGCCTGACCATATACTCTTAAGTGCATTATATCCTCGCGGTAAATGCTAACTTTGGGATGGCTGCACGGAAACATGTCGTGTTTGGTGTCAAACACCTTGAATCATACCCCCACACCAGTAACTGGTGTGGGAGTATGATCCCACCCTTCTAGAGGGAGAGACATGACAGCACCGGTATACCCGGTACCACTAAACAGAGCCTGGCATCACAAAATGGATGCTGCAGCCACAGACACGAGTCTGACCTCCTGCTGCTGACCGAAACTCCGGCAGGGGAGGCCTGGACAATAGGTTTCCTGTCTCAGGGAGGTGTTACCACCTCCCAGACAGGCCTTAGTGGATTGGGGCTGGGTGGGTGCACTCCAAGAGTGCTTTGAAGTCCTGCACTGGGGGCACATTTGGTGTCCTCGTGCATACCCCAGTTCAAACCGGTTGCAGGGGCTGCCAGCCCCTGCTCTGGCGTGAAACTGGACAAAGGAAATGGGTGTAGCCACCCCTCTTTCCAAACCCTCCCATAGGTGGGTCCCCAGAGTTAGTCCAACCCCTTTCTTTAGTATAAGTAAGGGAACCCTGGCAACAGGACTTTAGATATCCCTGGACGAAACTCTGCAACTGAATCCTGGAACTTCGACGCTCTACTCAAGACTAGAGGACTGAAGAAATCTCCCTTGGGGTCAAGGAGTGACTCCCCTGCTTGGCAGGCACCAACGAAGCATTTGCCGGTCTGCATCTCTGAAGCTCCCGCCGGACTCCGAAATACTTGCAGCCCAGGAAGAGGATTTCCAGACATCTCAGAGGCCGACCCAAGTCCCCAGCAAAGCTGAGACCCGCATCCCTCGTGAGTAGCATGGAACCGGAACTCCTGGTCACTGTGCACATTTGCTAGTGCATTGACTTCTCGACGACTCTTGAAGTCCTGCCATGGGTTACTCGTAGCCCAGGCCCGAGCATCATTTGCACTGAAGATTGTGAGCCTACACTCCACGAGTGTTCCGTGGGCCCGCTTCCTGCATTTCCGCTTGGGGCTCCTTCGCGATCCCTGGTCCGTCGACTGGTGGGTCCCTGTGAAGGCAACTCTGATTTTCTTTGGGTGTTTCTGGTTGCTCCAGATGTGCCCTAACTTCCCACCAAGTGGTGAGTCCCTCAGACCTTGCTGGTCTGCTCCGAAGCATCTTTCTCCTTTCTGCGTGGGTTGCTGTTGCCAAGGCTTGTTGTATTCAATCCGGACACCAACGCTGCAGCACTCGACATCCTTTGTGGGACAGCTCGAATCCAGCTCCTGGTCATCGTCGACGCCTCCTGGTCCTCGTGGCTGAAGAGTCAAGCTTCACCTCTTTCACCTGAAGCAGCCGACATCGGTGGGCATTCGACTATCGTGCCCCTGGTCACTGGCAAGTGACCCAGACTCTGTCCCCTCTGCTTTGAGGTTCTTCTCATCTTCAACCCAGGCTTGGATCTCTTCGGACACTTCGCATCTTCCCGGCAGCAGCACTTCTTGGCAGGCTGCCATTGAAAACGACGACGCGACCCGACACCATTTGACACCTATGCACCCGGCTTCCCTGAAATGAAATGAAATGAAATGAAAAGACCATTTATTAAGCGCGGTAGCTACCCTCAGGCGTCCTAGCGCTACGGACAACGCATACAAAAAGACAATTGAAAGTTATTCAGTTTTATTAAAGAGCAGGGTTTTTAGGTGTTTACGGAACAGAAGTAAATTGGGCTCTGATCGCATATGAAAGGGGAGGGAGTTCCAGAGTTTGGCTGAGTTATAGGAAAAAGACCGACCCCCACATCTGACTCTCTTGATCCTAGGTACTGTCGTGAGGAGAGAGGATGCTGATCTGAGCTGTCTGTTTGGATGGTAGGGGGTGATCAGTGAATGATTAATGACAGCACCTGTTTTCCAGAAAGCTCGGTGAACAATGCACAAGGTCTTAAATTCGATTCTTTCCCTGACTGGGAGCCAATGAAGGCTCTTCAGTCCGGGTTTGACTGAAAGTCGACGGGGAATCTGAAGCAGTGTTCGAGCAGCGCAATTTTGTATGATCTGGAGCTTGCGCAAGGTGGCTTGGGGGGCCCCTAAGTAGAGGGCGTTCCCGAAATCCAGACGAGACAGAATAAGATCCTGGACCATAATCTGTCTCGCTTGGAAAGGCAGTAAGGGGAAAGGTAACTCGAGTACTCCGGTGCTCCCGTGGGTGTTGACCCTAGAACTGTTTAAGTCCAAGAGGGTTTGGTCCTAGTCCATTTCTAAGTGTCCTTAATCTCTAAAACGATAACCGCGACTTTCCCATAGACTTTAACGGAGCTCGCGGCTGTGTTCACACACTGCACACAGCCCCCGTGGGTCCCCTGTGTCACTACCTTGGGTGGTTCCTTGGGGTCCCAGCGATTCTACAGGCTCTAGGCCTTGTGCTTACTTAAGTCGTGGTTCTTATACCACTTTCTTAATATATGGTTTGGTACGCCCCTAGGGTTAATCGTATATTGTGCTAATTTACTGTGCTATTTGACTTGTAACTTGTGTACTTTGACCTCTAGCCTCATAAAGAGACTATTGGGTAGTGTTTAGTAATAAATACATATATTTTATATATATACCTGGTGTGGTTCTCCTTTCATTTGGTCATTCATGAGCTTATAACTGGTAAAACAAACAGCTTAACACTCCTTCAAGACTTAGCCTGAAGGCTGCTCTCCATAGCTACCACTAGGATAGCTTTCAATAAAGGTTGTCTTTAAACCTATCATCAATAAAGGTCGTTTGGACTGGTGCAAGGTGCCCACTATAACTAGTGGACAGCATATGCCAGGCCAACTTCTCACAGTCTAGACCCTCCAGTTGAACCGGGGTCAGAGGCGAGGACTCCCTCCCTCTGCACCCCCTTCCAGAGTGCTGTACCCTCCCACCTGGAGTGGTACCCCTAGAAGACCAAACGGTCAGGACACTGTTTACAGTTGTCCCTCCCTCCAGGTCAGACAACACCTGAACCTGGCTTCCCAACCCAGGGACCAACCCCTGCGGTTGAACACTTGCCCGGCGTACCAGGACTTCATTGGGAGCACATATGCCCCCCCCGAGGGTGACACACAACTCATGTGTCGTGTGACAGTCTGTCTGGCGCAGATCTTCCGACGCCTGTCCATCTGACAGTGCGTGAAGATCCCCCAGGACAGAAGTGGTGTCACCATGGTCATTCATTGGTGACTCAGCCCTTCTGGCTGGGGACTCTTTCCCCCTCTCACCCCTCAATCTGGACTTCTGCACCCTCCGCTTAGGAGTGGCACTGCCAGACACCAGAACTGATGAAGGCCTGCTTACAGACACTCCCAGTTCACCAGACACTAGGGGATCTCCCTTAATGGGCGGCCCATCAGGACAGACTAGGCTCCCTACCTGGTGTTCCCTTAAAGAACCATCCAGGCCCTGAGACTGAGGTTGGGCACTATCGGGACGCATCCCAGTCTCACTCCTTCTTCTAGAAGACAGGACGTGAGGCCCTACACCCCTCCCACTACAACGGGACCTAGCTGGGCTACTCTGAACCACCTCCACCACTCTGGGTTGGAAGATACCTGAGCCACTCCCCTTAGGGTCACTCCCCAATGCCTCTTCAGACTCTCTGGAATCCACCAAAAGGTCTGCCTCCCTGGTGAGCCCCCTGGGGTCAGAGAACTCACTCTCCATCAGGTGTTGGCATAGCTCTGGAAAACAGGGACTTACAATATGCTCTCCCACAATTGGATCACACAGCCCCCTACAAGGGTTAACCAGACTATCCTTCACCTCACCATCCAGTGCCTCGCACATGTACCCCACACCACTCTCCTGAGACTGGCAAGACAGTATCTGACTGTCTCTGTCATTCAACCCACACTCTTCTGGGCGGTCTTCACACTCACACACCAGGATTTCAACCATGGGGGAACCCCTCTCCCTGCACCTCTCATCTAGAGTCAGTAGAGTGTCCCGCCCACTACTAGGACCATGAACCCCTGCGTCAGTTTCCCAATTCAGCTCAGGGACACTGCGCACCACTGGAGCTACCTCACATCCTAGAACCTCCTGGTGTATGTTAACCCCCTCCAAGTCGGGCGCCACATCTCTGGGTGTGTGCACTACTCCCTTAGCACTAGGTAACATAATTTTGCTGCCACCATCTGAGCTGGATTCCACCTCCAACTCAGCCAAGCTCACTTTCTGAGCTACACACATTTCTTGTTGCTGGGCTGAGACACTCATGGCCTCAAGTCTCTCGAACTCTAAATCAAGCTCCCTCATTCTTAACTCATGCTCTAATCTCATTCTCTCTCTCTCCAAGGACAACCTGCTATTCTCTAGGTCCCTTTGACCCTCCATCTGGAGCCTGGCCATCTCCAGTTCGTGCACCCTATCTCTCTCCCTGTCTTCCAGCTCTCCTGGGGACCGGCCTTTGGAAGAGACGCTACTGCCAAGCGGGGACGGTACCCCTTCCCTGGCTGGAATCAATGGTATATTCAGCTGCCCCTTTGCATCCCCAACTGGCTCCACCACCAGTTCAGGGGTATTTCTTGCTTCCACCCAGGCCCTCAGCGCCTTTTGGTATTCATCCTTTTTGGCAATGCCTTGGGTAGCGTTTTTACATTTTTTGCAAAAGCGCTTTAGCTGTTTCACATTGTAGGTTTCCAACCTCTCTTCCTCAAAATCTAGATCCATAGATGCAACAGATGCTGGTCGGCTCATGGTAGTAAGAATTGGCAGTTCTCAGAAAAATAACAGTCCAAGGAGAAAAAAATTCTACCAAAAAGTATGTGGTTGCGTTTGGTCTGCACTCACTAGTAGTGTACACCAATCACTGTATATGAGTCACAAATGCAAGTCCAGAATCCTCACTGCTGCCCACCAATGTTAGAACTGGGGGTCTCTAGTTGGCAATGGTATACACCTTTGACCAAATAGGGACCCTTGCTTCTAGTCAGGGAAAGGGATTACACTACTGGATAACCCCTGCTCACCCCCTTGGTAGCTTGGCACGAGCAGACAGGCTTATCTCAGAGGCAGTGTGTTAAGCATTTGTGAACACATACAGTAATATAGCGAAAACACTACAGATGGACACCACACCGGTTTTATAAAAATAAGTATTCTTTATATAGACTTATCACAAGACCACAAATGACAAAAATCCACAATACTGTACTCAAAATAGACTTAAAGATGGTAGAAGTAACTTAGTTCAAGTTGATGATAAATGCGACACGTTTCTCACAAAAGTACCTTGGATGCGTAACGCAAAACAAACAAAGGGTCCGCAGGGAGGGCGATGCGGCGAGCAGGCGCCTCAATGCGATGCGATGATCCGGTGCGATGCGATGAGAGTGCGCACTTGATGCGATACGACGACGCGAAGACGTTGCATGCAAGCCCGACGGCCGTGCGGCGAACGCTGTACTTTGGAGCCGCGACAGGCCCTGCGACACGCTTCTCCGGTGATGAGACGGCAGGCAGCTGCGACGGCGACACGCTTCTCTGGTGATGCGACGGCGACCCTTGCGGTGGCGACACGCTTGTCCTGTGATGCGACGGCAGGCAGCGGCGACGAAGACACGCTTCTCCGGTGATGCGACGGCAGGCAACTGCGACGAAGTCACGCTTCTACGCTTCTCCGGTGATGCGACGGCAGGCAGCGGCGACGAAGACACGCTTCTCCGGTGATGCGACGGCAGGCAGCTGCGACGAAGACACGCTTCTCTGGTGATGCGGCGGCGGCCTTTGCGGCGGCGACACGCTTCTCCGGTGATGCGATGGCAACAGCTGCGACAGCGACACGCTTCTTCTCGTTGAGTCGCGCTTCCAGCTCCCAGCGTCACGCAGGCTTCTGCAGACTGAATTCCCAGCAAGGAAATTCAGAGGGGAGCTGGTGGTGAAGTCTTTTGTTCCTGAGACTTAAGAAGGAGGCATGCACAAGTTCAAGCCCTTGGAGAAATATTCTGCAAGATGATGAAAGTTCCTTAAAAGTTCCTTCCCCTTTCCTTGGCAATAAAGAAACCACTGCAGGCCAACCCAGCAAACACCACACTGGCAGAGGAGTAGTCGAAACTCCTGCAGCTTCCTTGGTTCTTCTCCTTGGCAAAGGTTCGTCTTGTTGTTCCAGAAGTGATCTAAAGTCTTGGGGTCTGGGCCCCGAAATTTATACCAAAAAAGTCTTTGTTCTCTGAAGGCAGAGAGTGTCTGTGCCTGACCAAAACCAGTTCTGTGCAGCTTCCTGGCAGGAGGTGGAGACAGCATTGTGTAAGAGCAGACCTGGCCCAGGTAGCTGAAAGGAAATCTCCTCCCCCTACTCTCTATTCTATGAGGTCTCAGGGGAGTGAAAGGAAATCCCCGCCCCCTACTCTCTATTCTATGAGGGCTCAGGTCAGTGAAAGGAAGTCTCCTCCCCCCTACTCTCTATTCTATGTGGGTCCTATTCAGCCCAGCCGTGACCCATCAGACTGCTGGAGCCAAGACCCTCCTGCCACTCACAAACCAGACAAGCAATACACAACCTAGCAGAGGCAGCTGGATGGTTAGGCAAGAAAATATCTACTTTCTAAAAGTAGTATTTTCAAACACAGAATGTTAAAACCAACTTCACTAAAAGATGTATTTTATCATTCTGAGTTCAGGCATACTAAATTCGTTTTTCTACCATGTTCCCTGGGTCAGTTAGGATTATAAGATGTTATAATCAAACTGCCCATTCTGGCCTATGGGGACAGGTAGCCTTGCAATAGTGAAAAACGAAATTGGCTGTAATTCACTATCAGGACATGCCACACACACCGGGGCATGTCCTACCTTTTACTTACAATGCACCCTGCCCTTGGGCCTACCTTAGCGGTTGCTAACATGTAGAAAAGGGAAGGTTTAGGGACTGGTAAGTGGGTGCACTTACCAAGTCGACAGGGCAGTACTAGACTGCACACAGGCTCTGCAATGGCAGGCCTGAGACACACTTTACAAGCTGCTTCTGTGGGTGGCACAACCAGTGCTGCAAGCCCACCAGCAGCATTTAATTTACAGGCCCTGGGCACCCATGGTGCACTATACTAGGGTCTAACAAGTAAATCAAATAATCGAATCATGGAGTCACTAATCCATTACATCAATTTACAATAGGGAGAGCATATGCACTTTAGCACTGATCAGCAGTGGTAAAGTGCCCAGAGTCATAAAACCAACAAAAACAGGTCAGAGAAAACACAGGAGGAAGGCAAAAAGTTCAGGGATGCCCCTGCAAAAAGGGCCAAGTCCAACACTGGGGGTCAATGTTTGCATTGTCCAGCATTCTGTCCATCAATTGTTTATTTTGCATATGTCGTCCTTAGTGGGAAGGGTATGCCCAGACGTGGGTCCCTTCCTCACTACACCACTGGATTGAAACTAGCCTGACTGATGAAGGGTGATGCCCTGAAACCGGCCCCAGGATGCTTGTTTCCGCTCCAGTGAGGACCTGGCTTGGCAGTTCGGGCTGGACTGTTCCCATGAGGCACAGGGTCCAGACTGATTTGCATATGGCTGGGTCCAAACTGGGGTGGCGTAGTGGGCAAAGGAATGATGGATTTAACCCAGATCTCTTGACTGAGGGAGAATGTTTGAATCATTTACCATTCTGTCCATCATTTGTTGCATTTACACTTTTCGCCCTAAGTGGGACGGGTATGCCCAGACGTGGGTCCCTTGCTCACAGTGCCACTGTATTCAAGCTAGCCTTATTGATGAAGGGTGACACCCCAAAACTGGTCGCAGGCTGCTTGTTTTCTGTCCTGGGAGGACCTGGCATGGCAGTTCGGTCTGGACTGTTCCCATGAGGCACAGGGTGAAGACTGATTTGCATATGGCTGGGTCCAAACTGGGGTGCTGTGGTGAGGAAAAGAATGATGGATTTAACCCAGATACTTGGGGTGAAAGTTTGCATTGTCCAGCATTCTGTTCTTCAATTGTTTCTTTTGCATATGTTGCCCTAAGTGGGAAGGGTATGTACAGACGTGGGTCCCGTGCTCACTATACCACTAGCCTGGCTGATGAAGGCTGATGCCCTGAAACTGGTCACAGGATGCTTGTTTCCGGTCCAGGGAGGACCTGGCTTGACAGTTTGGGCTGGACTGTTCGCACAGTTAAGGGTTAAGGGTTAAGACTGATTTGCATGTGGCTGTGTCCAAACTGGGGTGGTGTGGTGACCAAAAGAATGATGGATTTAACCCAGATACTTGTGACTGGGGGTGTATGTTTGCATTTTCCAGCATTCTGTCCATCAATTGTTTCTTTTGCATATGTTAATCTAAGTCGGAAGGGTATTCCCAGACGTGGGTCCAGTGCTCACTACACCACTGGATTCAAGCTAGCCTGGCTGATGAAGAGTGATGCTGTGAAACTGATCCCAGGATGCTTGTTTCCGCTTCAGAGAGGACCTGGCTTGGCAGTTCGGGCTGGACTGTTCCCATGAGGCACAGTGTCAAGACTGATTTGCATATGGCTTGGTCCAAACTGGGGTGGTGGGGTGAGCAAAAGAATGATGGATTTAACCCAGATCCTTGTGACTGGGTGTGAATGTTTGCATTGTCCAGCATTCTGTCCATCAATTGTTTCTTTTGCATATGTCACCCTAAGTGGGAAGGGTATGCCCAGACATGGGTCCGTGCTCACTACAACACTGAATTCAAGCTACCCTGGCTGGTGAAAGATGATGCTCTGAAACTGGGTGTGAATGTTTGAATTGTCCAGCATTTTGTCCATCAATTGTTTCTTTTGCATGTGTCTCCCTAAGTGGGAAGGGTATGCCGAGACGTGCGTCTGTGCTCACTACACCACTGGTTTCAAGCTACCCTGGCTGGTGAAAGATGATGCCCTGAAACTGGTCCCAGGATGCTTGTTTCCAGTTCAGGGAAGACCTGGCTTGGCAGTGCAGGCTGGACTGTTCCCACAAGGAACAGGGTCAAGACTGATTTGCATATGGCTGGCTCCAAACTGTGGTGGTGTGGTAAGCAAAAGAATGATGGACTTAACCCAGATCCTTGTGACTGGGTGTGAATGTTTGCATTGTCCAGCATTCTGTCGATCAATTGTTTCTTTTGCATATGTCGCCCAAAGTGGTAAGGGTATGGCCAGACGTGGGTTCCGTGCTCACTACACCACTGGATTCAAGATAGCCTGGCAGATGAAGGGTGATGCCCTGAAACCGGTCCCAAGATGCTTGTTTCCGGTCCAGGGAGGACCTGGCTTGGCAGTTCCGGCTGGACTGTTCCCACAAGGACCAGGGTCAAGACTGATTTGCATATGGCTGGGTCCAAACTGGGGTGGTGTGGTGAACAAAATAATGATGGATTTAACCCAGATCCTTGTGACTGGGCGTGAATGTTTGCGTTGTCCAGCATTCTGTCCATCAATTGTTTCTTTTGCATATGTCGCCCTAAGTGGGAAGGGTATGCCCAGACGTGGGTCCCGTGCTCACTACACCACTGTATTCAAGCTGGCTTGGCTGATGAAGGGTGATCCCCTGAAACCAGTCCCAGGATGCCTGTTTATGCTCCAGGGAGGACCTGGCTTAACAGTTCGGTCTGGAATGTTCCCATGAGGCACAGGGTCAAGACTGATTTGCATATGGCTGGGTCCAAACTGAGGTGGTGTGGTGAGCAAAAGAATGATGGATTTAACCCAGATCCTTGTGACTGGGTGTGAATGTTTGCATTGTTCAGCAATATGTCCATCAATTGTTTCTTTTGCATATGTTGCCCTAAGTGGGAAGGGTATGCCCAGACGTGGGTCCCATGCTCACTACATCTCTGGATTCAAGCTAGCCTGGCTGATGAAGGGAGATGTCCTGAAACAGGTCCCAGAATGCTTGTTTCCGGTCCACGGAGGACATAGCTTGACAGGTTGGTCTGGACTGTTCCCATGAGGCACAGGGTCAAGACTGATTTGCATATGGCTGTGTTCAAACTGGGGTGGCGTCTTGAGCAAAAGAATGATGGTTTAAGCCAGATCCTTGAGACTGGGTGTGGAAGTTTGCATTGTCAAGCATGCTGTTTATCAATGGTTTCTTTTGCATATGTCATCCTAAGTGGGAAAGGTATGCCCAGAAGTGGGTCCCGTGCTCCCTATATCACTGGATTCAAGGTAGCCTGGCTGGTGAAAGATGATGCCCTGAAACCGGTCCCAATATGCTTGTTTCCAGTCCAGGGAGGACCTGGCTTGGCAGTTCGGGCTGGACTGTTCCCACAAGGAACAGGGTCAAGACTGATTTGCATATGGCTGGGTTCAAACTGGGATGGTGTGGTGAGCAAAAGAATGATGGATTTAACCCAGATCCTTGTGACTGGGTGTGAAAGTTTGCATTGTCCAGCATTCTGTCCATCAATTGTTTTTTTTGCATATGTCGTCCTAAGTGGGAAGGGTATTCCAAGATGTGGGTCCTGTGCTCGCTACACCACTGGATCCAAGATAGCTTGGCTGAAGAAGGGTGATACCCTGAAATCGGTCCCCGGATGCTTGTTTCCGGTCCAGGGAGGACCTGGCTTGGCAGTTTGGGCTGGACTGTTTTCACAAAGAACAGGGTCAAGACTGATTTGCATATGGCTGGGTCCAAACTGGGGTGGTGTGGTGAGCAAAAGAATGATAGATTTAACCCAGATCCTTGTGACTGGTGGTGAATGTTTGCATTGTCCAGCATTCTGTCCATCAATTGTTTCTTTTGCATATGTCGCCCTAAGTGGGAAGGGTATGCCCAGACTTGGGTCCCGTGCTCACTACACCACTGGATTCAAGACAGCCTGGCTGATGAAGGGTGATGCTCTGAAACCGGGCCCAGGATGCTTGTTTCTGGTCCACGGAGGGCCTAGCTTGGCAGTTCGGGCTGGATTGTTCCCATGAGGCACAGGGTCAAGACTGATTTGCATATGGCTGGGTCCCAACTGGGTTGGTGTGGTGAGCAAAAGAATGATAGATTTAACCCAGATCCTTGTGACTGGTGGTGAATGTTTGCATTGTCCAGCATTCTGTCCATCAATTGTTTCTTTTGCATATGTCGCCCTAAGTGGGCAGGGTATGCCCAGACATGGGGTACCGTGCTCACTACACACCTCTATTCACGCTAGCCTGGCTGATGAAGAGTGATGTCCTGAAACCGGTCCCAGAATGCTTGTTTCTGGTCCAGAGAGGACCTGGCTTGACAGTTCGGTCTGGACTTTTCCCATGCGGCACATGGTCAAGACTGATTTGCATATACCTTGGTCTAAATTGGGGTGGTGTGATCAGCAATAGAATGATGGATTTAACCCAGATCCTTGTGACTGGGTGTGGATGTTTGCATTGTCCAGCATTCTGTCCATCAATTGTTTCTTTTGCATATGTCGCCCTGAGTGGGAAGGGTATGGCCAGACTTGGGTCCTGTGCTCACTACACCACTGTATTCAAGCTAGCCTGGTTGATGAAGGGTGATGTCCTGAAACCGGTCCTAGTATGCTTGTTTCTGGTCCAGGGAGGACCTGGCTTGGCAGTACGGGCTGGACTGTTCCCACAAGTAACAGGGTCAAGACTGATTTGCATATGGTTGAGTCCAAACTGGGGTGGTGTTGTGAGCAAAAGAATAATGGATTTAACCCAGATCCTTGTGACTGGGTGTGAATGTTTGCATTGTCCAGCATTCTGTCCATCAATTGTCTCTTTTGCATATGTCACCCTAAGTGGAAAGGGTATGGCCAGACGTGGGTCCCGTGCTCACTACACCGCTGGATTCAAGCTATCCTGGCTGGTGAAAGATGATGTCCTGAAACCGGTCCCAGGATGCTTGTTTCCAGTCAAGGGAGGACTTGGCTTGGCAGTTCGGTCTGAACTGTTCCCACAAGGAACAGGGTCAAGACTGGGGTGGTGTAGTGAGCAAAAGAATGATGGATTTAACCCAGATTCTTGAGACTGGGTGTGAATGTTTGCATTGTCCAGCATTCTGTCCATCAATTGTTTCTTTTGCATATGTCGCCCTAAGTGGGAAGGGTATGGCCAGACGTGGGTCCCGTGCTCACTACACCACTGGATCCAAGATATCCTGGCTGATGAAGGGTGATGCCCTGAAACCGGTCCCAGGGTGCTTGTTTCCGGTCAAGGGAGGACCTGGTTTGGCAGTTGGGGCTGGACTGTTTCCACAAGGACCAGGGTCAAGACTGATTTGCATATGGCTGGGTCCAAACTGGGGTGGTGTGGTGAGCAAAAGAATGATGGATTTAACCCAGATCCTTGTGACTGGTGGTGAATGTTTGCATTGTCCAGCATTCTGTCCATCAATTGTTTCTTTTGCATATGTCGCCCTAAGTGGGAAGGGTATGCCCAGACGTGGGTCCCGTGCTCACTACACCACTGGATCCAAGATATCCTGGCTGATGAAGGGTGATGCCCTGAAACCGGTCCCAGGGTGCTTGTTTCCGGTCAAGGGAGGACCTGGTTTGGCAGTTGGGGCTGGACTGTTTCCACAGGACCAGGGTCAAGACTGATTTGCATATGGCTGGGTCCAAACTGGGCTGGTGTGGTGAGCCAAAGAAGGATGGGTTTAACCCAGAAACCTGTGACTTTGTGTGAATGTTTGCATTGTCCAGCATTCTGTCCATCAATTGTTTCTTTTGCATATGTTGCTCTAAGTGGGAAGGGTATGCCCAGACGTGGGTCCCGTGCTCACTACACCACTGGATTCAAACTAGCCTGGCTTATGAAGGGTGATGTTCTGAAACCGGCCCCAGGATGCTTGTTTCTGATCCAGGGAGGACATGGCTTGGCAGTTCGGGCTGGACTGTTCCCACAAGTAACAGGGTCAAGACTGATTTGTAAATGGCTGGGTCCAAACTGGGATGGCATGGTGAGCAAAAGAATGATGGATTTAACCCAGATCCTTGTGACTGGGTGGGAATGTTTGCATTGTCCAGCATTCTGTCCATTAATTGTTTCTTTTGCATATGTTGCCCTAAGTGGGAAGGGTATGCCTAGATGTGGGTCCAGGTGCTCACTACACCATTGGATTGAAGCTAGCCTGGCTGATGAAGGGTGATGCCTGAAACCCGTCCCAGGATGCTTGTTTCTGCTCCATGGAGGACCTGGCTTGACAGTTCGGTCTGGACTGTTCCCATGAGGCACAGGGTCAAGACTGATTTGCATATGGCTGGGTCCAAACTAGGGTGGGGTGGTGAGCAAAAGAATGATAGATTTAACACAGATCCTTGTGACTGGGGGTGAATGTTTGCATTGTCCAGCATTCTGTCCATCAATTGTTTCTTTTGCATATGTCGCCCTAAGTGGGAAGGGTATGCCCAGACGTGGGTCCCGTGCTCACTACAACTCTGGATTCAAACTAGCCTGGCTGATGAAGCGTGATGTCCTGAAACCGGTCCCAGGATGCTTGTTTCTGCTCCAGGGAGGACCTGGCTTGACAGTGCATTCTGGACTGTTCCCATGAGGGACAGGGTCAAGACTGATTTGCGTATGGGTGGGTTCAAACTGGGGTGGTGTGGTGAACAACAGAATGATGGATTTAACCCAGATCCTTGTGACTGTGTGTGAATGTTTGCTTTGTCCAGCATTTATTCCAACAATTGTTTCTTTTGCATATGTCGCCCTAAGTGGGAAAGGTATGCCCAGACGTGGGTCCTGTGCTCACTATCCCCTGGCTTCAAGCTAGCCTGGCTGATGAAGGGTGATGTCCTGAAACCGGTCCCAGGATGCTTGTTTCCAGTCCAGGGAGAACCTGCCTTGACAGTTCGGTCTGGACTGTTCCCATGAGGCACAGGGTCAAAACTGATTTGCATATGGCTGGGTCCAAACTGAGGTGGTGTGGTGAGCAAAAGAATGATGGATTTAACCCAGATCCTTGTGACTGGGTGTGAATGTTTGCATTGTTCAGCATTCTGTCCATCAATTGTTTCTTTTGCATATGTTGCCCTAAGTGGGAAGGGTATGCCCAGACGTGGGTCCCATGCTCACTACATCTCTGGATTCAAGCTAGCCTGGCTGATGAAGGGTGATGTCCTGAAACAGGTCCCAGAGTGCTTGTTTCCAGTCCACGGAGGACCTAGCTTGACAGGTTGGTCTGGACTGTTCCCATGAGGCACAGGCTCAAGACTGATTGGCATATGGCTGGGTTCAAACTGGGGTGGCGTCTTGAGCAAAAGAATGATGGTTTAAGCCAGATCCTTGAGACTGGGTGTGGATGTTTGCATTGTCAAGCATGCTGTCTATCAATTGTTTCTTTTGCATATGTCATCCTAAGTGGGAAAGGTATGCCCAGAAGTGGGTCTCGTGCTCCCTATATCACTGGATTCAAGCTAGCCTGGCTGGTGAAAGATGATGCCCTGAAACCGGTCCCAGGATGCTTGTTTCCAGTCCAGGGAGGACCTGGCTTGGCAGTTCGGGCTGGACTGTTCCCAAAAGGAACAGGGTCAAGACTGATTTGCATATGGCTGGGTCCAAACTGGGGTGGTGTGGTGAGCAAAAGAATGATGGATTTAACCCAGATCCTTGTGACTGGGTGTGAAAGTTTGCATTGTCCAGCATTCTGTCCATCAATTGTTTCTTTTGCATATGTCGCCCTAAGTGGGAAGGGTATGCCCAGACGTGGGTCCCGTGCTCACTACACCACTGGATTCAAGACAGCCTGGCTGATGAAGGGTGATGTTCTGAAACCGGTCCCAGGATGCTTGTTTCTGGTCCACGGAGATCCTAGCTTGGCAGTTCGGGCTGGATTGTTCCCATGAGGCACAGGGTCAAGACTGATTTGCATATGGCTGGGTCCCAACTGGGGTGGTGTGGTGAGCAAAAGAATGATAGATTTAACCCAGATCCTTGTGACTGGTGGTGAATGTTTGCATTGTCCAGCATTCTGTCCATCAATTGTTTCTTTTGCATATGTCGCCCTAAGTGGGCAGGGTATGCCCAGACATGGGTCCCGTGCTCACTACACACCTCTATTCAAGCTAGCCTGGCTGATGAAGAGTGATGTCCTGAAACCGGTCCCAGAATGCTTGTTTCTGGTCCAGAGAGGACCTGGCTTGACAGTTCGGTTTGGACTTTTCCCATGCAGCACAGGGTCAAGACTGATTTGCATATACCTTGGTCTAAATTGGGGTGGTGTGATCAGCAATAGAATGATGGATTTAACCCAGATCCTTGTGACTGGGTGTGGATGTTTGCATTGTCCAGCATTCTGTCCATCAATTGTTTCTTTTGCATATGTCGCCCTGAGTGGGAAGGGTATGGCCAGATGTGGGTCCTGTGCTCACTATACCACTGTATTCAAGCTAGCCTGGTTGATGAAGGGTGATGTCCTGAAACCGGTCCCAGTATGCTTGTTTCTGGTCCAGGGAGGACCTGGCTTGGCAGTACGGGCTGGACTGTTCCCACAAGTAACAGGGTCAAGACTGATTTGCATATGGTTGAGTCCAAACTGGGGTGGTGTGGTGAGCAAAAGAATAATGGATTTAACCCAGAGCCTTGTGACTGGGTGTGAATGTTTGCATTGTCCAGCATTCTGTCCATCAATTGTTTCTTTTGCATATGTCACCCTAAGTGGAAAGGGTATGGCCAGACGTGGGTCCCGTGCTCACTACACCACTGGATTCAAGCTATCCTGGCTGGTGAAAGATGATGCCCTGAAACCGGTCCCAGGATGCTTGTATCCAGTCAAGGGAGGACTTGGCTTGGCAGTTCGGTCTGAACTGTTCCCACAAGGAACAGGGTCAAGACTGGGGTGGTGTAGTGAGCAAAAGAATGATGGATTTAACCCGGATCCTTGTGACTGGGTGTGAATGTTTGCATTGTCCAGCATTCTGTCCATCAATTGTTTCTTTTGCATATGTCGCCCTAAGTGGGAAGGGTATGGCCAGACGTGGGTCCCGTGCTCACTACACCACTGGATCCAAGATATCCTGGCTGATGAAGGGTGATGCCCTGAAACCGGTCCCAGGGTGCTTGTTTCCGGTCAAGGGAGGACCTGGCTTGACAGTTCGGGCTGGACTGTTCCCACAAAGAACAGGGTCAAGACTGATTTGCATATGGCTGGGTTCAAACTGGGGTGGTGTGGTGAGCAAAAGAATGATGGATTTAACCCAGATCCTTGTGACGAGGTGTGAATGTTTCCATTGTCCAGCATTCTGTCCATCAATTGTTTCTTTTGCATATGTCGCACTAAGTAGGAAGGGTATGCCCAGACGTGGGTCCCGTGCTCACTACACCACTGGATTCAAGCTAGCCTGGCTGGTGAAAGATGATGTCCTGAAACCAGTCCCAGAATGCTTGTTTCCAGTCCAGGAAGGACCTGGCTTGGCAGTTTGGGCTGGACTGTTCCCTCAAGGAACAGGGTCAAAACTCATTTGTTTATGGCTGGGTCCAAACTGGGGTGGTGTGGTGAACAACAGAATGATGGATATAAACCATATCCTTGTGACTGGGGGTGAATGTTTACATTGTCCAGCATTCTGTCCATCAATTTTTTCTTTTGCATATGTCGCCCTAAGTGTGAAGGGTATGCCCAGACCTAGATCATGTGCTCACTACACCAATGTATTCAAGCTGCCCTGGCTGATGAAGGGTGATGCCCTGAAACCGCTCCCAGGATGCTTGTTTCTGGTCCAGGGAGGACTTGGCTTGACAGTTCAGTCTGGACTGTTCCCATGAGGCACAGGGTCAAGACTGATTTGCATATGGTTGGGTCTAAACTGGGGTGGGGTGGTGAGCAAAAGAATTATGGATTTAACCCAGATCCTTGTGACTGGTGGTGAATGTTTGCATTGTCCAGCATTCTGTCCATCAATTGTTTCTTTTGCATATGTCGCCCTAAGTGGGAAGGGTATGCCCAACTGTGGGTCCAGTGCTCACTACACCACTGGATTTATGCTAGCTTGGCTGATGAAAGGTGATGTCCTGAAACTGGTTCCAAAATGCTTGTTTTCAGTCCAGGGAGGGCCTGGCTTGGCAGTTCGATCTGGACTGCTCCCATGAGGCACAGGGTCAAGACTGATTTGCACATTGCTCGGTCCAAACTGGGGTGGTGTGGTGAGCAAAAGAAAGATGGATTTAACCCAGATCCTTGTGACTGGGGTTAAATGTTTGTATTGTCCAGCATTCAGTCCATCAATTGTTTCTTTTGCATATGTCGCCCTAAGTGGGAAGGGTATGCCCAGACGTGGGTCCCATGCTCACTACACCACTGGATTCAAGCTAGCCTGGCTGATGAAGGGTGATGCTCTGAAACCGGTCCCAGGATGCTTGTTTCTGGTCCAGGGAGGACCTGGCTTGACAGTTGGGTCTGGACTGTTCCCATGAGGCACAGGGTCAAGACTGATTTGAATATGGCTGGTTCCAAACTGGGGTGGTGTGGTGATCAAAAGAATGATGGATTTAACCCAGTTCCTTTGACTGGGTGTGAATGTTTGCATTGTCCAGCATTCGATCCATCAATTCTTTCTTTTGCATATGTTGCCCTAAGTGGGAAGGGTATGACCAGACGTGGGTCCTTTGCTCACTACACCACTGGATTCAAACTAGCCTGGCTTATGAAAGGTGATGTCTTGAATCCTGCCCCAGGATGCTTGTTTCTGGTCCAGGGAGGACCTGGCTTGGCAGTTTGGACTGGACTGTTACTACAATTAACAGGGTCAAGACTGATTTGCATATGGCTGGGTCCAAAGTGTGATGGCATGGTGAGTAAAAGAATGATGGATTTAACCCAGATCCTTGTGACTGGGTGTGAATGTTTGCATTGTCCAGCATTCTGTCCATCAATTGTTTCTTTTGCATATGTCGCCTTAAGTGGGAAGGGTATGCCCAGACGTGGGTCCCGTGCTCACTACACCTCTGGATTCAAGCTAACCTGGCTCATGAAGGTCCCAGGATGTTTGTTTCCAGTCAAGGGAGGACCTGGCTTGGCAGTTCGGGCTGGACTGTTCCCACAAGGAACAGGGTCAAGACTGGGGTGGTGTAGTGAGCAAAAGAATTATGGATTTAACCCAGATCCTTGTGACTGGTGGTGAATGTTTGCATTGTCCAGCATTCTGTCCATCAATTGTTTCTTTTGCATATGTCGCCCTAAGTGGGAAGGGTATGCCCAACTGTGGGCCAGTGCTCACTACACCACTGGATTTATGCTAGCTTGGCTGATGAAAGGTGATGTCCTGAAACTGGTTCCAAAATGCTTGTTTTCAGTCCAGGGAGGGCCTGGCTTGGCAGTTCGATCTGGACTGCTCCCATGAGGCACAGGGTCAAGACTGATTTGCACATTGCTCGGTCCAAACTGGGGTGGTGTGGTGACAAAAGAAAGATGGATTTAACCCAGATCCTTGTGACTGGGGTTAAATGTTTGTATTGTCCAGCATTCAGTCCATCAATTGTTTCTTTTGCATATGTCGCCCTAAGTGGGAAGGGTATGCCCAGACGTGGGTCCCATGCTCACTACACCACTGGATTCAAGCTAGCCTGGCTGATGAAGGGTGATGCTCTGAAACCGGTCCCAGGATGCTTGTTTCTGGTCCAGGGAGGACCTGGCTTGACAGTTGGGTCTGGACTGTTCCCATGAGGCACAGGGTCAAGACTGATTTGAATATGGCTGGTTCCAAACTGGGGTGGTGTGGTGATCAAAAGAATGATGGATTTAACCCAGTTCCTTTGACTGGGTGTGAATGTTTGCATTGTCCAGCATTCGATCCATCAATTCTTTCTTTTGCATATGTTGCCCTAAGTGGGAAGGGTATGACCAGACGTGGGTCCTTTGCTCACTACACCACTGGATTCAAACTAACCTGGCTTATGAAAGGTGATGTCTTGAATCCTGCCCCAGGATGCTTGTTTCTGGTCCAGGGAGGACCTGGCTTGGCAGTTTGGACTGGACTGTTACTACAATTAACAGGGTCAAGACTGATTTGCATATGGCTGGGTCCAAAGTGTGATGGCATGGTGAGTAAAAGAATGATGGATTTAACCCAAATCCTTGTGACTGGGTGTGAATGTTTGCATTGTCCAGCATTCTGTCCATTAATTGTTTCTTTTGCATATGTCGCCCTAAGTGGGAAGGGTATGCCTAGATGTGGGTCCAGGTGCTCACTACACCAGTGGTTTCAAGTTAGCCTGGCTGAGGAAGGGTGATCACCTGAACCCTGTCCCAGGATGCTTGTTTCTGGTCCAGGGAGGACCTGGTTTGACAGTTAGGTCTAGACTGTTCCCATGAGGCACAGGGTCAAGACTGATTTGCATATGGCGGGGTCCAAACTGGGGTGGGGGTGGTGAGCAAAAAGAATGATGGATTTAACCCAGATCCTTGTGACTGGGGGTTAATGTTTGCATTGTCCAGCATTCTGTCCATCAATTGTTTCTTTTGCATATGTCGCCTTAAGTGGGAAGGGTATGCCCAGACGTGGGTCCCGTGCTCACTACACCTCTGGATCCAAGATATCCTGGATGATGAAAGATGATGTCCTGAAACCGGTCCCAGGATGTTTGTTTCCAGTCAAGGGAGGACCTGGCTTGGCAGTTCGGGCTGGACTGTTCCCACAAGGAACAGGGTCAAGACTGGGGTGGTGTAGTGAGCAAAAGAATGATGGATTTAACCCAGATGCTTGTGATTGGGTGTGAATGTTTGCATTGTCCAGAATTCTGTTCATCAATTGTTTCTTTTGCATATGTTGCTCTAAGTGGGAAGGGTATGGCCAGACGTGGGTCCCGTGCTCACTACACCACTGGATCCAAGATATCCTGGATGATGAAGGGTGATGCTCTGAAACCGGTCCCAGGGTGCTTGTTTCCGGTCCAGTGAGGACCTGGCTTCACAGTTCGGGCTGGACTGTTCCCACAAAGAACAGGGTCAAGACTGATTTGCATATGGCTGGGTCCAAACGGGGGTGGTGTGGTGAGCAAAAGAATGATGGATTTAACCCAGAACCTTGTTGTGAGAAGTTGGCCTGGCATATGCTGTCCACTAGTTATAGTGGGCACCTTGCACCAGTCCAAACGACCCTTATTGATGATAGGTTTAAAGACAACCTTTATTGAAAGCTATCCTAGTGGTAGCTTTGGAGAGCAGCCTTCAGGCTAAGTCTTGAAGGAGTGTAAAGCAGCTTGGTTTACCAGATTATAACCTCTTGAATGACCAAATGAAAGGAGCACCACACAAGGTGTATATATAAAATATATGTATTTATTTCTAAACACTAACTACTAATCTCTTTATGAGATTAGAGTCCAAGATACACAATATCACAGTATTAAAACGACAGTAAATAGCACAATATACACTGGGCCCCAGGGGGACCAAACCATATATTAAGAAAGTGGTATAAGAACCACGACTTGACTAGACACAGTGCCTAGAGCATGTAGAATCGCTGGGACCCCAAGGAACCACCCAAGGTAGTGACACAGGAGACCCACGGGGGACGTGTGCAGTGTGAGAACACAGCAGCGAGCGCCGTAGGATTCTATGAGGAAAGTCGCGGTTGGAATTTTAAAGCAAAAGGACACTTAGAAGAGGACTTTGAGCAAACCCCTCTAGACTTAAGGGGTTCCAGGGCCAACACCCATGGGAGCACCGTAGTACTCGAGTTACCTCACCCAGGGAAGCCGGGTGCATAGGTGTCAAAGGGTGTCGGGAATCGTCGTTGATTTCAATGGCGATCTGCTGCAAAGTGCTGCTGCCGTGAAGGAGAAAAGTGTCCGGTGTGATCCAAGCCTGGATCAAAGATGTGAAGAAGCTGAAAGCAGAGGGGACAGAGTCTGGGTCACTAGCCAGTGACCAGGAGCGGAGCAATCGAATGCCCACCGATGTCGGGTGCTTCAGGTGCGAAGAGGTGAAGCTTGAGTCTGCAGCCACGGGGTCCCGGAGATGTCAAGGACAACCAGGAGCCGGATTCGATCTGTCCCATGAAGGATGTCGAGTGCTGGGGTGTCGGTGATCGGATTGACCACAACAGGCCTTGGCAACAGCAACTCACGCAGGAAGAGAAAAGATGCTTCTGTGTGGACCAGCAAGGTCCGGGGGATTCCCCAAGCAATGAAGAGTCAGGGCACATCTGGACCAACCAGGGAAGCCCAATAAAAGTTAGAGTTTCCTTCTTGGGGTCCCACAGGTCAACGTACCATGGATCGCGAAGGGACCTCGAGAGGAATCACAAAATGGTGGCCCACAGAACACTCGTTGAGTGTAGGCCTGCAATCTTCGGTGTGATCACTGCTCGGGGTCAGGGCTACAAGTAACCCAAAGCTCAGCCTCAGGGGTTGCCGGAAAGCTGATGCTTCTGCAAATGGACGCGGTGCCCAGGAGTTCGGGTTGCACGGTCACCACGAGGGATACGGGCCTCAGACTTGCTGTGGGCACAGATCGACCTCTACGACCTCGGAAAACCCATGTCCTGTGTGGCAATATTCTTCGGAGTCCGTCGGAGCTTCGGAGATGCCAACCGGTCAGTTGCGTCAAAGGTGCCTGCCTTGCAGGGGTGTAACTCCTTTACTCCAAGGGAGATTCTTCAGTCATCCAGTGTAGTGCAGATCATCGAAGTACTTGGTTTCTGTGTCAGAGTTTAGTCCAGGTGTAATCTAAAGTCCTGTAGTCAGGGGTTCCTACTTTATACCCAAGGAAGGGGTGGGACAAACTCTGGGGACCCACCTATGGGAGGGTCAGGAAAGAGGGGTGGCTATACCCATTTCCTTTGTCTAGTTTCGCGCCAGAGCAGGGGCTGAGTGCCCCTGCAACCGGTTTGAGCTGGACAATGCACAGGGACACCAAATGTGCCCCCAGTGCAGACTGCAAAGCACTCTGGGAGTGCACCCACCCAGCCCCAATACACTAAAGCCTGTCTGGGAGGTGGTTACACCTCCCTGTGACAGGAAACCTATTGTCCAGGCCTCCCCTGCCGGAGTTTCGTCCAGCAGCAGGAGGGCAGACTCGTGTCTGTGGCTGCAGCATCCATTTTGTGATGCCAGGGTTCTGTTAAGCTGGTACCGGGTGTACCGGTGGCGCCATGTTTCTCCCTCTAGTAGGGTGGGATCATACCTCCCACCCCAGTTACTGGGGTGGAGGTATGATTCCAAGGTGTTTGACACCAAACACGACATATTTCCATGCAGCCATTCTCAAGTTAGCATTTACCGCAAGGTTATAATGCACTTAAGAGTATATGGTTGGCTGCATCACAAACAACTCCGGAATGAAGATTCCAAAAGCTGCAGAGGGGCTCTGCTCATGCATGAGTACCCTCTCACATGAAACCCAGCACCCTGCCTTCAGGATTGTTAAGGCCTGCCGTAGGGGTGACTGATAGGTTTACATGTGCAGTGATATGGAGAGATATAGGGAACCTATATCTCATTAAGGGGTGGATACACCACCTTACACAGGCTGCTTTAGCAGACCTGTTGTGTCATTTTAAAAGGCTTCCCAGGGGTGGCACAATACATGCTGCAGCCCCTGGTAGGCCTCTGGGGTACCTATGCCCTGGGTACATAGTATACCATATACTAGGGACTCACAAGGGTACCCCAGAATCCAATCTGGAGTGTACCTAAAGTACATACAGTCAATTTAGAGTAGAAAGCAGATAGACTGGGGTCCTGATTAGCAGGGCCTCAGTCTGGCTAAGTCGAAAAACAGTGAAACATCAGCAAAAAGTGGGGGTAACTATAAGAAGCAGATCCTACTCTCCTACACAACCCCCCAAACGACAGGACATAAAACTAACCTTGACCAGTTGAGTCTTCATGTTCTAAGTGGAAATATCTGGAGAGTCCATCTGCACTGGCATGGTTACTCCCAGGTCTATGTTCCACTGTATAGTCCATCCCCTGTAGGGAAATGGACCACCTCAAAAGTTTGGGGTTTTCACCCTTCATCTGTTTTAGCCATAAGAGGGGCTTGTGGTCCGTCTGAACAATGAAGTGAGTGCCAAACAAGTATGGTCTCAGCTTCTTCAAGGCCCAAACCACAGCAAAGGCCTCCCTCTCAATGGCTGACCAACGTTTCTCTCTGGGGGTCAACCTTCTGCTAATAAAAGCTACTGGCTGATCCTGACCTTCATCATTCAATTGTGATAACACTTCCCCTACCCCCCAACTCAGATGCATCTGTTTGCACAATGAATTGCTTGGAGTAATCAGGACTTTGCAGAATGGGAGCAGTGCACATGGCCTGCTTCAGGTCATCAAATGCCTTTTGACAGCTAACTGTCCACTGAACTTTCTTTGGCATTCTTTTAGAAGTTAAGTCATTCAAAGGGGTCACTATGGATCCATACCCTTTGACAAATCTTCTATAGTACCCAGTCAGGCCCAAGAAAGCTCTGACCTGAGTCTGGGTGGTTGGAGCAACCCAGTCCATGATGGTCTGGATTTTGCTCTGCAATGGTTGAACTTGGCCTCCACCCACAAGGTGGCCCAGGTACACAACCTGACTCTGCCCTATCTGGCACTTGGTGGCCTTGATAGTTAGGCCTGCTTCTGCAGGGCCTCCAAAACATTTTGCAGGTGGACCAGGTGATCCTCCCAGGTGGAGCTAAAGACAGCAATATCATCTAGATATGCTGCACTATAGGCTTCCAGGCCTGTAAGGACTTTGTTCACCAATCTTTGAAAAGTGGCAGGTGCATTTTTCAAACCAAAGGGCATCACCACAAATTGGTAGTGCCCACTAGGGGTAGAAAATGCTGTTTTGGCTTTTGAATCCTCAGCTAGTCTGATTTGCCAGTAGCCAGCTGTTAGGTCAAATGTGCTGAGAAACATGGCTGAGGCCAAAGTGTCTATGAGCTCATCTGCCCTAGGGATTGGATGGGCATCAGTCCTAGTGACTGCATTGAGACCTCTGTAGTCTACACAAAACCTCATCTCTCTCTTACCACCCTGGGTGTGAGGTTTAGGCACTAAGACTACTGGACTAGCCAAGGGCTATCTGAAGGTTCAATCACACCCAAATCCAACATCTTCTGGACTTCAGTCCTGATGCAGTCCCTGACATGGTCAGGTTGCCTGTAAATCTTATTTTTAACAGGCAGACTGTCCCCAGTGTCCACTTCATGAGTGCACCAGGTAGTCTGACTTGGAGTCAGCGAGAACATATGTCTGAACTGATTGAGAACCTTTCTGCAATCAGTTTGCTGCTGGTCAGTGAGGCTGCCTGCCAAGGCTACACCATCTACTGATCCATCATCAGGGTTCTGAGAGAGCAGGTCAGGGAGTGGATCACTCTCTTCTTCCTGTCCCTCATCAGTAGCCATGAGCAAGCCCATGTCTGCCCTGTCAACATATGGTTTCAGTCTGTTGACATGGAGCACCCTGTGGGGGCTCCAGGGAGTTCCAAGGTCCACCAGATAGGTAACTTCTCCCTTCTGTTCAACAATTGTATGGGGGCCACTCCACTTGCCTTGGAGGGCTGCTGGGGCCACAGGCTCCAACACCCATACCTTCTGTCCTGGCTGATAAACAGTCAACACAGCCTTTTGGTCATGCCAGGCCTTTTGTAATTCCTGGCTAGCCTCAAGGTTTTTAGTTGCCTTCTTCATGTACTCGGCCATCCGGGAGCGGAGACCAAGTACATAGTCCACAATATCCTGTTTAGGGGGTTTGAGAGGTAACTCCCATCCTTCCTTCACTAGACACAATGGACCCCTAACTGGATGTCCAAACAGAAGCTCAAATGGGCGGTAACCAACCCCCTTCTGTGGAACCTCTCTGTAGGCAAAGAGAAGGCAGGGCAAAAGTATGTCCCATCTGTGCCTAAGCTTTTCTGGGAGACCTTTAATCATGCCCTTCAAGGTTTTGTTGAACCTTTCAACTAAACCATTGCATTGTGGGTGATAAGTTTATAATTTACTCCATACTCCTTCCACATAGCAGTCAAGTAACTAGACATGAAGTTTGCATCTCTGTCTGATACTACCTCCTTAGGAAAACCCACCATGGAAAAGATTCCCAGGAGGGCCCTTGCCACCACAGGAGCTGTGGTGGTCCTGAGGGGAATTGCTTCTGGGTACCTAGTGGCATGGTCCACCACCACTAGGATAAATCTGTGCCCAGATGCTGTTTGAGGATCTAGGGGACCAACAATGTCAATCCCTACCCTCTCAAAGGGAACCCCCACCACAGGTAGTGGTATCAGGGGGCCTTTGTAGTGCTACCTGCCTTACCACTGGCTTGACAGGTAACACAGGAGCGACAAAACTCCTTGGTGTCTTCAGACATATGAGGCCAATGAAAGTGAGGGACAATTCTGTCCCAAGTCTTGTTTTGGCCTAGGTGACCTGCCAATGGGATATCATGTGCTAGGGTCAATAGGAAGCTCCTAAACCTCTGAGGTATAACCAACCTCCTGGTGGCTCCAGGCTTGGGGTCTCTACACTCTGAGTAAAGGAGTCCATCATCCCAATAGATCCTATGGGTACCACTAGCACTCCCAGCAGCCTCAGCAGCAGCTTGCTGTCTGAGGGGTTCAAGAGAGGGGCAGCTCAGTTGCTCCTGGTTCAGATCTGCCCTGGAAGGGCCCCCTGTCCCCAAGAACTCAACCTGATCAGGCTCAAGCTCCTCTGGGACAGTTCCTTCTTCAGGACTGAGATCATCTCCCTCAAGAGACTGATCTGCATTCTGAGGCAGGGGGGAAGACACTGCCTTAACCCTACTGCTCCTCCTCTTGGGAGGCACCTGGTCCATTCTTCCAGAATCCAGGGCCTGTTCAGTTTTAGACATTTTTGCCTGTGACCTGGTCATAGCAAACACATCTGCAGGGATGCCCAACATTTCTGCATGGGTCCTGAGCTCAACTTCAGCCCAAGCTGAGCTTTCCAAATCATTTCCAAGCAAGCATTCAACAGGGAGGTCTGCACTTACCACAACCTTCTTAGGGCCAGTTACCGCTCCCCAGGAGAAATTAACAACTGCCAGGGAATGGTCTGTCCTGACATTGCTAGCGTTGGTCACTGTTGGACTTGGCCCTTTTGGCAGGTTCACCCCTAAACTTTTTGCCTGTCTCCTAGCCTTTTCCCTGTGTAGTGTTGGTGGTTTTAGGCCTCTGCGCACTTTAGCACTGGGTCCCAGTGTAAAGTGCGTGCGCACTCTGAGTGCGTGTGGTGAGATTGGCCTGCCCTCCCATAGGAATGCATGGGGGATATGTGTGTCCATGGTAATTCTTGGTGTGAGAGGAGTGCAGGGGCGAGTTTAGTATGTGCGAACTCGTGAGAATAAATGCTGCGCAATGGTGTGCACAGATTTATTGTGACTAGTGGAGAAGTGCCACTTTTAGAAGTTGGCATTTCTGTGTGCTGTGTGTCTGCCTGCCTGATGTGAATTGCATGTCTGGCTTTGCGAGTGACAGGGGCTGGGAGGTGTGTGTGGCTCCAGGAGGGGCAGGGTAAGTCAGCGCAGGGCTGAATAGAGAGATCTGCATCTAGATGGGAGGGAGGAGTTGCACCTGGGACCTGAATAGGGTTGTGCCTTCCCTCCACGATGCTGGCTCCGCCCCCTGTGGTGTGTCTGATGTCCCTAGCCTACCCTCTGAAAGGGAAGAGGAGCTTGGGCAAAACAAAGTGCTCCAAAGCTCCCCCAAACCAGTTCTAACTGGAGTCCCCAGCCCTGTGCTGTGTCACAAAGGAAAAGGGTGTATAAAAGAAGGGGCTGTGACCCCATGTAAATTTTCTGTTGTGCTTGTTCTTACTTTGGGAGGACACTCTGCCAGGAGGAACCACTGCGGGACCCAGCTGCTGTTCCCTGGGGGTCCCTGCGTGCTGGCCTGCCTGGCTGCGCTTTGCTGGGGTCTCCCCAGCACCAAGGACTCTTCCTTTTGCCTTGGCAAGGACCTTTGTGCATCTAGCGCTTTGGGAGCGCTGTACCTTATTTGCCCGGAGAAGAGGAGCGCTCTATATGCAAATCGCCAGAAAAGGAGCTGGCGTTGGTAGCGCGCTGTGGGTTTCAGGGGAGGGAAATCCCCGGTGTAGGGATTCCCCGTGCCGGTTTGTGCAGCGGGGACTTACCCGCCTTGTGGGTACTTTTAGCGGCAGAGCGGGAGCCCACCCCGCCCGTGCCACATTTTGCCAAAGTCGAGCGGATGCCCACCCCGCGTTTTGCGTTGTTTGCGGGTGCCCACCCCGCTAGTACCTCTAAATCAAAGGGGGAGCCTACCCGCATTGCGCCCGAGAAAACCGAAGCCGCCGAGTCCACCACGTCCCGGAAGCCAGGCGAGTTGCCTGATGCTGGGCGGGACCAACAGGAGGAGGTTGCCGCGGCCGCCAATAGCCGCTTGGAAGGCCGGAAGTCATCGCCGGCCGGAGCGGGGCTCCCTTAAGGAGAAGGAGAGAGCCCCGCGTATCGCATGGTGACCTGCCAGAGAAGAGGCAGCGGAGTGATCGTCTGCAGCCAGGCGGAGCTCCTGTGACCTGAGAGAGCCCCGCGCAGCAGACGAGAAGTGTGGCAGCTGACCGGCGGGGGCTCCCGTGAGAGGAGGGAAGCCCCGTGCCGCCAGAGAAGAACGAGGCCACAGGTGAGGAGAGAGCCCCCGAGCAGGAGGGGGCACTCCTGGTGCACACCGCCGGGATTCTTTGGAGAGAAGGAGTCCGGTGAGGGGAGCTGGTGGGGGAAGGGGTGTACATCGAGGCACGCTATCGGTGCCTGCCCCATGGTTGTTTCCCCAAGGCACCTGGTTGGTGCCTGAGCGGCCCGCAGAGAGTGGGCCGCTCCAACATTGGGTATTATCTTTACGAAGGGCCCCAATGGTGGTCCAGTGGCACAGTGGTGCCCGGGTGTTTAGGCTGATCCCAGCTGCCCTGCGAGAGCGCAGGCCGCTGCAACATGTTGGCATATCATTAGAGAGGGGCTCAGGAGGCACGCTGGTGCCAGGGCTCATTTTCACAGCTGCCCAGCAAGTAGTGGGCAGCTGCCACGTTTAGGCTTGCGCAATTGCGCACTTTGTGTTGGCTGCTGAGGCAGCCAGGGGGCCCCTGTGTGAGGTCCCCTTACAGCCCGGACATTCTGGACATTGGGTTTTGGAGCCCCTGTGAGAGGCCAGTTGGCCTGGGGCCAGTTTCAGTGCGTTGTGCCCCGATTGGGGCACACTGTGTTCATGCTAATTATTGCCTAATGTGATTCATGCCTGACATGATTTAGGCATCCCATCTTTTATGTTACAGGATCTCGTGATAAGTTCCTAACTTTACCAGTAATTACTGGTTGTGGTTTACATTTTACTTACCTGTTCTGATGGTTCTGACCGTGGCCCGATTGGCCTGGTCCTGTATATAATTCCCTTGTGAATATTGCCTAGTGCCAGTTGGCACAGTGTATATTATGTGATTATGTTTCTACGGTATTTATGACAATACAAAGGCTATTTTTTTATATAACCTTTTGTGGAGTTCCTTTTGTGGTGTGCCTAGTGTGTTTCTGCTGTGTGTGTGTGTTGCGCAAACGCTTTACACATTGCCTCCGGGATAAGCCTGACTGCTCGTGCCAAGCTACCAAGGGGGTGAGCAGGGGTTATCGTCGGCGTGTAACTCCCTCGCCCTGACTAGAGTGGTGGTCTCTGCCTGGCTTTGGCGCAAGCCTTAGCCAGCCAGCGATCCCATTTCTAACATTGGTTGTCAGCTGTGAGGATAGGACTTGCGTTTGCGCAGTACCACAGCGACAACTGGCTGCATTACAAAACTCTGCATTTAGATAATCACGTGTTTGGGGATTATTGTGTCTGAGTTTTAGTTATTTTATTCTTCTCCTAAAAAGTGTCATTTGTAAATTGTGTACTCTTGCTTCAGCTCAGAAACCTAGGTCTCCTGTGTTGCACGTGTCCCTGAGCGTCCTGCCAAAATGGAGTCTGCTTTTAATTTTTGTGGTCTGTTTAGATACAGCATGTGGGAGTTGGTGGATTTCTGTAAGGAGAGAGACATAGCAGTGAGTGGGTCAGACACCCAGTCAAAACTGAGGGACAACCTGATCCAATGGCAAAAGGATGAATGGGAATGTGAGCGCAATGAGGAGAAGAGGGCCCTGGCCGCACGCCAAGAGGGTGGTGGGTCTGAGGGGAGCCCTGAGGAGTCTGAAGATGAGGAAGAAAATGACAGGACAGGGACGCCAGTAGATGGTGAGGACCCCATAGATAGGGAGTCCCTTGCTGGGTCCAGTGTCGGGGGCAGCGCCCCATCCCTTTCCCTGTCCCAGAGGAGTGGGTAGATAGGAGGGAAGAAAGGGAGTATCAGCTGGCTTTGGAGAAGCTCAGGTTAGAACATACCAAGGACATAGCGCAGCTGAGTGTGGAGGAGAAAAAGCTAGAGACCGAGAGGGTCCTAGCACAGGAGAGGATGGCGGAGGCTGAGAGGGCCTTCACCAAGGAGACATTAGCTCTTGGTACGTCCTCTGAGTGTAGTTTTAGTTGTCTGGATTCACCAGTAAGGGTGGGATCCAGTGGTGGCAGCAATATGGAGTCCAGTGCAGAAAGTCCCATTCCCAGTTCCCAGAATATGGTACTTGGCTCCCAGGAAGAGGAGTACAGGTTGAAGTTCAGGGGCAGTAGGAAACTGTCTCACCAGTCTTGGGGAAGTTTGTGGATGACTGTAATGATGCACTGATTGACTGGGTAAAGTGTACCACGGAACAGGATTTTGAAGGACTGTTCAATCTGGTTATTAAAGAGCACCTGCTCAGTTGTTGTTTTCCAGGGTTGCGCCAACACCTGTTGGAGTGTGAGCACCCTGATCCATGGGATCTTGCATGGGAAGCAGACCTCTGGGTGGTGGCCCGAGGTTCTGAAGAGGCATTGGGGAGTGATCCCAAAAGTAGTGGCTCAGGTATCTTCCCGTCCTGTATTGGGGAAGAGGTTCAGTGTAGCCCAGCTAGGTCCCAGTGTAGAGGGAGGGGTGTAGGGGCTCACGTCCTGTCTCAGTGGAGTAGGAGTGAGTGTGGGACTGAGTGTCCCCAGGTGTCCGAAACCCAGTCTCAGAACCTGGATGGTTTCTTCAGGGAACACCAGGTTGGGAGCCTAGGCTGTCCTGTTAGTCCATTTGAGGAGGATCTCCTAGTGTCTGGAGAACCTGGAGCGTCTGTAAATAGAGCTCCAGTGGTTCTGGTGTCTGGCAGTGCCGCTCTAGTTGGGAGGGTACAGAAGTCCGGATTGAGGGGTGAGGGGGGGATGTGTTCCCCAGTGGAAGAACCAGTGGGTCAGGGGCCAGCCAGAAGGGCTAAGTCTCCTAGAAGTGACCATGGTGACACCACTTCTGTCGTGGGGGATCTCTGCGCACTGTCAGATGGACAGGGGTCGGGAGGTCTGCGCCACGCAGACTGTCACGCAACACATGAGTCATGTGTTACCCTCGGGGGGCTGCTGTGTGCGCCCCCAGAAGTCCTGGTGTGCCAGGCAAATGCTCAGCCGTGGGGTTCAGCCCCAAGGTTGGGAGGCCAGGTTCAGGAACCGCCTGACCTGGAGGAAAGGACATCTGTAACCAGTGTCCTGACCGGTTCATCTTCCAGGGGTACCGCTCCAGTTGGGAGGGTGCAGAACTCTGGAAGGGGGTGCAGAGGGAGGGAGTCCTCGCCTCTGACCCCGGTGCAACCTGAGGGTTTAGACCCTAGGTTGGGAGACCAGTTGTTGGAGAGAGGTCCTGAACTGGTGGGAGAGTTGTGTTCTGAGGGTGCTTCTCCAAGGAGGAGAGGGCGGAACCCTAGAAGGAGAGGTAGGGGAGGAGAGCCTCACCCGTGACTTCTGGTCCGCCTGAGGGTGCAGACCCTAGGCTGGAAGATCAGTGGCAGTCTAGACCTGCCCTGATGAGGGGAAGAGTGGAGAATGGCTACTATGTGCCAGGGGTTACTACCCCCACTCTGTGAATGGGCAAGGACCAGTGGCATCTGGGTGGCCTAGGGCCTGGTCCTGGCCGCGGACAGCTAGGGAGTACCAGTGGGGTAGCCCAGTTGCTCCGGACAGCTTTTTCAGAAGGAACCACATGGGTTCACCGTGGCGTAGAACAGGAGGGTGTCTCTGCAGTTGCGGGCCCGCGTCCGTGTTCTATCGCCCCAAGCAGGGAAGCCCATCTCAGTGGTGATTGGTCTGCCCTGCGTTTTGGCTGGAAGGGGGTTTTGTTGGACTTGGCCCTTTTGGCAGGTTCACCCCTAAACTTTTTGCCTGTCTCCTAGCCTTTTCCCTGTGTAGTGTTGGTGGTTTTAGGCCTCTGCGCACTTTAGCACTGGGTCCCAGTGTAAAGTGCGTGCGCACTCTGAGTGCGTGTGGTGAGATTGGCCTGCCCTCCCATAGGAATGCATGGGGGATATGTGTGTCCATGGTAATTCCTGGTGTGAGAGGAGTGCAGGGGAGAGTTTAGTATGTGCGAACTCGTGAGAATAAATGCTGCGCAATGGCGTGCACAGATTTATTGTGACTAGTGGAGAAGTGCCACTTTTAGAAGTTGGCATTTCTGTGTGCTGTGTGTC
Source organism: Calotriton arnoldi (assembly GCA_963921515.1). NCBI lineage: Eukaryota > Metazoa > Chordata > Amphibia > Caudata > Salamandridae > Calotriton > Calotriton arnoldi. Next base: position 93,783 of record CAWUFW010019047.1, on the reverse strand, counting down.
TGCCTGCCTGATGTGAATTGCATGTCTGGCTTTGCGAGTGACAGGGTCTGGGAGGTGTGTGTGGCTCCAGGAGGGGCAGGGTGAGTCAGCGCAGGGCTGAATAGAGAGATCTGCATCTAGATGGGAGGGAGGAGTTGCACCTGGGACCTGAATAGGGTTGTGCCTTCCCTCCACGATGCTGGCTCCGCCCCCTGTGGTGTGTCTGATGTCCCTAGCCTACCCTCTGAAAGGGAAGAGGAGCTTGGGCAAAACAAAGTGCTCCAAAGCTCCCCCAAACCAGTTCTAACTGGAGTCCCCAGCCCTGTGCTGTGTCACAAAGGAAAAGGGTGTATAAAAGAAGGGGCTGTGACCCCATGTAAATTTTCTGTTGTGCTTGTTCTTACTTTGGGAGGACACTCTGCCAGGAGGAACCACTGCGGGACCCAGCTGCTGTTCCCTGGGGGTCCCTGCGTGCTGGCCTGCCTGGCTGCGCTTTGCTGGGGTCTCCCCAGCACCAAGGACTCTTCCTTTTTGCCTTGGCAAGGACCTTTTGTGCATCTAGCGCTTTGGGAGCGCTGTACCTTATTTGCCCGGAGAAGAGGAGCGCTCTATATGCAAATCGCCAGAAAAGGAGCTGGCGTTGGTAGCGCGCTGTGGGTTTCAGGGGGGGGGGAAATCCCCGGTGTAGGGATTCCCCCATGCCGGTTTGTGCAGCGGGGACTTACCCGCCTTGTGGGTACTTTTAGCGGCAGAGCGGGAGCCCACCCCGCCCTGCCGGTGCCACATTTTGCCAAAGTCGAGCGGGTGCCCACCCCGCGTTTTGCGTTGTTTGCGGGTGCCCACCCCGCTAGTACCTCTAAATCAAAGGGGGAGCCTACCCCGCATTGCGCCCGAGAAAACCGAAGCCGCCGAGTCCACCGCATCCCGGAAGCCAGGCGAGTTGCCTGATGCTGGGCGGGACCAACAGGAGGAGGTTGCCGCGGCCGCCAATAGCCGCTTGGAAGGCCGGAAGTCATCGCCGGCCGGAGCGGGGCTCCCTTAAGGAGAAGGAGAGAGCCCTGCGTATCGCATGGTGACCTGCCAGAGAAGAGGCAGCGGAGTGAACGTCTGCAGCCAGGCGGAGCTCCTGTGACCTGAGAGAGCCCCGCGCAGCAGACGAGAAGTGTGGCAGCTGACCGGCGGGGGCTCCCGTGAGAGGAGGGAAGCCCCGCGCCGCCAGAGAAGAGCGAGGCCACAGGTGAGGAGAGAGCCCCCGAGCAGGAGGGGGCTCTCCTGGTGCACACCGCCGGGATTCTTTGGAGAGAAGGAGTCCGGTGAGGGGAGCTGGTGGGGGAAGGGGTGTACATCGAGGCACGCTATCGGTGCCTGCCCCATGGTTGTTTCCCCAAGGCACCTGGTTGGTGCCTGAGCGGCCCGCAGAGAGTGTGCCGCTCCAACATTGGGTATTATCTTTACGAAGGGCCCCAGTGGGGGTCCAGTGGCACAGTGGTGCCCGGGTGTTTAGGCTGATCCCAGCTGCCTTGCGAGAGCGCAGGCAGCTGCAACATGTTGGCATATCATTAGAGAGGGGCTCAGGAGGCACGCTGGTGCCAGGGCTCATTTTCACAGCTGCCCAGCAAGTAGTGGGCAGCTGCCACGTTTAGGCTTGCGCAATTGCGCACTTTGTGTTGGCTGCTGAGGCAGCCAGGGGGCCCTGTGTGAGGTCCCCTTACAGCCCGGACATTCTGGACATTGGGTTTTGGAGCCCTGTGAGAGGCCAGTTGGCCTGGGGCCAGTTTCAGTGTGTTGTGCCCCCGATTGGGGCACACTGTGTTCATGCTAATTATTGCCTAATGTGATTCATGCCTGACATGATTTAGGCATCCTATCTTTTATGTTACAGGATCTCGTGATAAGTTCCTAACTTTACCAGTAATTACTGGTTGTGGTTTACATTTTACTTACCTGTTCTGATGGTTCTGACCGTGGCCCGATTGGCCTGGTCCTGTATATAATTCCCTTGTGAATATTGCCTAGTGCCAGTTGGCACAGTGTATATTATGTGATTATGTTTCTACGGTATTTATGAAAATACAAAGGCTATTTTTTTTATATAACCTTGTGTGGAGTTCCTTTTGTGGTGTGCCTAGTGTGTTGCTGCTGTGTGTGTGTGTTGCGCAAACGCTTTACACATTGCCTCCGGGATAAGCCTGACTGCTCGTGCCAAGCTACCAAGGGGGTGAGCAGGGTTATCGTCGGCGTGTAACTCCCTCGCCCTGACTAGAGTGGTGGTCTCTGCCTGGCTTTGGCGCAAGCCTTAGCCAACTAGAGATCCCATTTCTAACAGTCACTTGGTACATTTCACCAAGTATGATCTGCTCAGGGGCTACAAGATCTTTTGTCACCATTGTGACACTTGCTCCTGTGTCCCTGAATGCCAAAGCCTCTCTTCCATTAATCAAGGGCTGCTGTCTGTATTTGCCCAGATTACTGGGACTCACATAGGAGGACATATCCATGCCTCCATCACAGATCAGTACAGCCTGAGTTGGAACTCTGACTAGGCCAGAGTCCATCTCAGATCCCAGGGTCAACCCTACTACACCCTTATTTGGAACACCACCACTTGGAGCTGAACTAGGGGGAACAGTTGCCATAGGGGCAATGGTGGCTGGAGTTGAGTCTTTGGTCTTGGTACAATCACTAGTCCAATGGGTTTTCTGCTTACAGATTTTACACCATGGTTTCTTTTGGCCATTTCCTTTGTTAGATTGGAACTCCCCACCAGATGCAGATTTTTGGGGCCCTTGAGAAGACTTCTGGTCTTTACCCTTCTCCCCACCCTTATCAGAGTTCTTAGAATCTTGTATCTTGGAGTCACCACCTTGGTTCTGAACCTTCTGCCTCACCCTGGTTCTGACCCACTTGTCTGCCTTCTGACCCAATTCTTGGGGAGAGGTCAGATCAGAGTCCACCAGGTACTGATGTAACAGTTGATTTTGACAGTTGTTAAGGATCTGCTCTCTCATGATCAAATTATACAATCCTTTGAAATCACACACCTTACTGCCAAGTAACTAGCCTTCCAGAGCCTTAGTAGCACAATCAACAAAGTCAACCCAGTCCTGAGTCTGTGCCTTTTGGGTATCCCTGAACTTTAACCTGTATTGTTCAGTGGTTAGGACAAACCCTTCAATCAGTGCACTCTTCAGGACTTTGTAATTGTCAGCATCCTCTTCTCTTACAGTAAGGAGCTTGTCTCTACCTTTGTCTGAAAAGGAGAGCCACAAGATTGCTGCCTACTGCTCCTGAGGGACCCTCTGTACCTTACAGACCCTCTCAAGTGCAGTTATCCATTTGTGGATGTCATCCCCACTCTGGTAGGGAGGGACAATCTTGTTCAGGTTCCTATGGTCATGAGGATGATCTCTACCTCTAGGGACACTGCTGCTGCCACCATGGGACCCTAGTCCCAATTTCTGAGAAGCTCTCTGGAGCTCCAGGGATTCCCTGTCGAAGGCCAATTGCTCTCTCTTGATTCTGAGCTTAGCTCTCTCAAACTCAAGCAGTTGGCATTTCTTCTCATAAGAGGATGCCCTTTTATGAGAAGCAGAGGACCCTATAGATGTACTAGAATGATTAGATTCCTGAGAAGGAGATCTGGATCTTCATGGTAGACTATTAACCCTTCCAGGTGGGGTAAAGAGAACCCCACTGGGGTCTTCTTCCTCACCTTCAGGAAGAATTGGATTTTCCAGGTTGGAATCATTTTGATCCCCTTGGCCAGCATCAGAGTCTGGGTCATAGTAGTTTTCACTACCTGGCCTTTCCTCTTCAGCTGCCCCACCCCCTTTGCCAACCTCATCAAACCCTGGGGTCTTTCTGAGGTAATCTTCAAGCAACATCATTATGAGATGTTGGGTGGTTGGGCTTTTCCCTGTCTTCAATTTCCTTGAGGCACACATAGTCCTCAATTCTTGGTATGAGGCATGGTCATACTTAGTTGGGAGAGACCCACTGGTTTCTGCCCTTGAAGACATGACTAGTGTGGTGTGGTGTATGCACCTACCTACTCTAGTGGGGCCTACTAAACTCTCTTGAGTTGTAGAAAGGGTGTGCTAAGCCCTTGACACACAACTCTAAGTTCAGTAGAACTTACTGTATTCTAAACTTGATTTATATGTACCTATGTACCTATAGTGGTTTTCAGTTAGTCACTCAAAGAGATTATCTGGTAAAGCAATAGCAAGCTTGAATCCAACCGCTGCATACCAATGTGAGAAGTTGGTCTGGCATATGCTGTCCACTAGTTATAGTGGGCACCTTGCACCAGTCCAAACGGCCCTTATTGATGATAGGTTTAAAGGCAACCTTTATTGAAAGCTATCCTAGTGTTAGCTATGGAGAGCAGCCTTCAGGCTAAGTCTTGAAGGAGTGTAAAGCAGCTTGGTTTACCAGATTATAACCTCTTGAATGACCAAATGAAAGGAGAACCACACAAGGTGTATATATAAAATATATGTATTTATTTCAAAACACTAACTACTAATCTCTTTATGAGATTAGAGTCCAAGATACACAATATCACAGTATTAAAACGACAGTAAATAGCACAATATAAACTGGGCCCCAGGGGGGGACCAAACTATATATTAAGAAAGTGGTATAAGAACCACGACTTGACTAGACACAGTGCCTAGAGCACGTAGAATCGCTGGGACCCCAAGGAACCACCCAAGGTAGTGACACAGGAGACCCACGGGGGACGTGTGCAGTGTGAGAACACAGCCGCGAGCGCCGTAGGATTCTATGAGGAAAGTCACGGTTGGAATTTTAAAGCAAAAGGACACTTAGAAGAGGACTTTGAGCAAACCCCTTTTGACTTAAGGGGTTCTAGGGCCAACACCCACGGGAGCACCGTAGTACTCGAGTTACCTCACCCAGGGAAGCCGGGTGCATAGGTGTCAAAGGGTGTCGGGAATCGTCGTTGATTTCAATGGCGATCTGCTGCAAAGTGCTGCTGCCGTGAAGGAGAAAAGTGTCTGGTGTGATCCAAGCCTGGATCGAAGATGTGAAGAACCTGAAAGCAGAGGGGACAGAGTCTGGGTCACTAGCCAGTGACCAGGAGCGGAGTAATCGAATGCCCACCGATGTCGGGTGCTTCAGGTGCTTCAGGTAAAGCTTGACTCTGCAGCCACAGGGTCCCGGAGACGTCAAGGACAACCAGGAGCTGGATTCGAGCTGTCCCACGAAGGATGTCGAGTGCTGGGGTGTCGGTGATCGGATTGACGACAACAGGCCTTGGCAACAGCAACCCACGCAGGAAGAGAAAAGATGCTTCTGTGCGGACCAGCAAGGTGCGGGGGACTCCCCAAGCGATGGAGAGTCAGGGCACATCTGGACCAACCAGGGAAGCCCAATAAAAGTTAGAGTTGCCTTCTTGGGGACCCACAGGTCAACGGACCAGGGATCGCGAAGGGACCTCGAGAAGAATCACAAAAGGGCGGCCCACGGAACACTTGCTGAGTGTAGGCCTGCAATCTTCGGTGTGATCACTGCTCGGGGTCAGGGCTACAAGTAACCCAAAGCTCAGCCTCAGGGGTTGCCGGAAAGCTGATGCTTCTGCAAATGGACGCGGTGCCCAGGGGTTCGGGTTGCACGGTCACCACAAGGGATACGGGCCTCAGACTTGCTGTGGGCACAGATCGACCTCTAAGACCTCGGAAAACCCACCTCCTGTGTGGCAATATTCTTCGGAGTCCGTCGGAGCTTCGGAGATGGCAACCGGTCAGTTGCGTTAAAGGTGCCTGCCTTGCAGGGGAGTAACTCCTTTACTCCAAGGGAGATTCTTCAGTCATCCAGCGTAGTGCAGATCATCTAAGTACTTGGTTTCTGTGTCAGAGTTTAGTCCAGGTGTAATCAAAGTCCTGTAGTCAGGGGTTCCTACTTTATACCCAAGGAAGGGGTGGGACAAACTCTGGGGACCCACCGATGGGAGGGTCAGGAAAGAGGGGTGGCTACACCCATTTCCTTTGTCCAGTTTCGCACCAGAGCAGGGGCTGAGTGCCCCTGCAACCGGTTTGAGCTGGACTATGCACAGGGACACCAAATGTGCCCCCAGTGCAGACTTCAAAGCACTCTGGGAGTGCACCCACCCAGCCCCAATACACTAAAGCCTGTCTGGGAGGTGGTTACACCTCCCCGTGACAGGAAACCTATTGTCCAGGCCTCCTCTGCCGGAGTTTCATCCAGCAGCAGGAGGGCAGACTCTTGTCTGTGGCTGCAGCATCCATTTTGTGATGCCAGGGTTCTGTTAAGCTGGTACCGGGTGTACCGGTGGCGCCATGTTTCTCCCTCTAGTAGGGTGGGATCATACCACCCCAGTTACTGGGGTGGAGGTATGATTCCAAGGTGTTTGACACCAAACACGACATATTTCCATGCAGCCATTCTCAAGTTAGCATTTACCGCAAGGTTATAATGCACTTAAGAGTATATGGTTGGCTGCATCACAAACAACCCCGGAATGAAGATTCCGAAAGCTGCAGAGCGGCTCTGCTCATGCATGAGCACCCTCTCACATGAAACCCAGCACCCTGCCTTCAGGATTGTTAAGGCCTGCCATAGGGGTGACTGATAGGTTTACATGTGCAGTGATATGGAGAGATATAGGGAACCTATATCTCAGTAAGGGGTGGATACACCACCTTACACAGGCTGCTGTAGCAGACCTGTTGTGTCATTTTAAAAGGCTTCCCAGGGGTGGCACAATACATGCTGCAGCCCCTGGTAGGCCTCTGGGGTACCTATGCCCTGGGTACATAGTATACCATATACTAGGGACTCACAAGGGTACCCCAGAATCCAATCTGGAGTGTACCTAAGGTACATAGGGGCATATTTACAAGGACGGCGATAAATAAACGCAAAGCGCGCTTAGCGCTTTTCTATTTATCGCCGTCTATCGCTGGATTATATCGCCCTGTTAGCGCGTTATTTACAACGCATTTCCCCAGGGCGATATAATTACCAGCGATAGCGGGGAAATTGCCGTTTTGCAGGGAACATCGTTGGTTTTCCAGCGATGTTCCCTGCAAAACGGCAATAACCTTGCTGATACGACCCTGTGGTCGTATCAGCACAATCCACCCCCATATTAGGTATGCCTAAGTCTGCATTTTAGCAGACGTTAGTTTTCGCCCAAAACTAACGTTTGCTAAAATGCGTTGGCAGCCTTGTAAATATCGCGATGTGCACATCAGCGATATTTACAAGGTTGTACTGCCCAGTGACGCCCACTTTGCATCTCATTAGAGATGCAAAGCGAGGCGTCGGGTAAAAGGGTGCTAGCATGCGCTAATGCATGTTAGCACCCTCTTGTTAATAGGGCGATAGTTTATCTCCGCTTTTGGCTTTAAAAGCCAAAAAAGCGGAGATAAAGCCCTTGTAAATATGCCCCATACAGTCAATTTAGAGTAGAGAGCAGATAGACTGGGGTCCTGATTAGCAGGGCCTCAGTCTGGCTAAGTCGAAAAACAGTGAAACATCAGCAAAAAGTGGGGGTAACTATAAGAAGCAGATCCTACTCTCCTACACAACCCCCCCAAACGTCAGGACATAAAACTAACCTTGACCAGTTGAGTCTTCATGTTCTAAGTGGAAATATCTGGAGAGTCCATCTGCATTGGCATGGTTACTCCCAGGTCCATGTTCCACTGTATAGTCCATCCCCTGTAGGGAAATGGACCACCTCAAAAGTTTGGGGTTTTCACCCTTCATCTGTTTTAGCCATAAGAGGGGCTTGTGGTCCGTCTGAACAATGAAGTGAGTGCCAAACAAGTATGGCCTCAGCTTCTTCAAGGCCCAAACCACAACAAAGGCCTCCCTCTCAATGGCTGACCAACGTTTCTCTCTGGGGGTCAACCTTCTGCTAATAAAAGCTACTGGCTGATCCTGACCTTCATCATTCAATTGTGATAACACAGCCCCTACCCCCAACTCAGATGCATCTGTTTGGACAATGAATTGCTTGGAGTAATCAGGACTTTGCAGAATGGGAGCAGTGCACATGGCCTGCTTCAGGTCATCAAATGCCTTTGACAGCTAACTGTCCACTGAACTTTCTTTGGCATTCTTTTAGAAGTTAAGTCATTCAAAGGGGTCACTATGGATCCATACCCTTTGACAAATCTTCTATAGTACCCAGTCAGGCCCAAGAAAGCTCTGACCTGAGTCTGGGTGGTTGGAGCAACCCAGTCCATGATGGTCTGGATTTTGCTCTGCAATGGTTGAACCTGGCCTCCACCCACAAGGTGGCCCAGGTACACAACCTGACTCTGCCCTATCTGGCACTTGGTGGCCTTGATAGTTAGGCCTGCTTTCTGCAGGGCCTCCAAAACATTTTGCAGGTGGACCAGGTGATCCTCCCAGGTGGAGCTAAAGACAGCAATATCATCTAGATATGCTGCACTATAGGCTTCCAGGCCTGTAAGGACTTTGTTCACCAATCTTTGAAAAGTGGCAGGTGCATTTTTCAAACCAAAGGGCATCACCACAAATTGGTACTGCCCACTAGGGGTAGAAAATGCTGTTTTGGCTTTTGCATCCTCAGCTAGTCTGATTAGCCAGTAGCCAGCTGTTAGGTCAAATGTGCTGAGAAACTTGGCTGAGGGCAAAGTGTCTATGAGCTCATCTGCCCTAGGGATTGGATGGGCATCAGACCTAGTGACTGCATTGAGACCTCTGTAGTCTACACAAAACCTCATCTCTCTCTTACCACCCTGGGTGTGAGGTTTAGGCACTAAGACTACTGGACTAGCCCAAGGGCTATCTGAAGGTTCAATCACACCCAAATCCAACATCTTCTGGACTTCAGTCCTGATGCAGTCCCTGACATGGTCAGGTTGCCTGTAAATCTTATTTTTAACAGGCAGACTGTCCCCAGTGTCCACTTCATGAGTGCACCAGGTAGTCTGACTTGGAGTCAGCGAGAACATATGTCTGAACTGATTGAGAACCTTTCTGCAATCAGTTTGCTGCTGGTCAGTGAGGCTGCCTGCCAAGGCTACACCATCTACTGATGCCCTGAAACTGATCTCAGGATGCCTGTTTCCGATCCAGGGAGGACCTGGCTTGGCAATTTGGGCTGGACTGTTTCCCCAAGGACCAGGGTCAAGACTTATTTGCATATGGCTGGGTCCAAACTGGGGTGGTGTGGTGAGCAAAAGAATGATGGATTTAACCCAGATCCTTGTGACTGGGTGTGAATGTTTGCATTGTCGAGCATTCTGCTCATCAATTGTTTCTTTTGCATATGTCGCCCTAAGTGGGAAGGGTATGCCCAGACGTAGGTTCCGTGCTCATTACAGAACTGGATTCAAGCTAGCCTGGCTGATGAAGGGTGATGTCCTGAAACCGGTCCCTAGATGCTTGTTTCCGGTCCAGGGAGGACTGTTCCCACAAGGAAAAGGATCAAGACTGATTTGCATATGGCTGGGTCCAAACTGGGGTGGTGTGGTGAGCAAAAGAATGATGTATTTAAACAGATCCTTGTGACTGGGGGTGAATGTTTGCATTGTCCAGCATTCTGTCCATCAATTGTTTCTTTTGCATATGTCGCCCTAAGTGTGAAGAGCATGCCCAGATGTGGGTCCAGTGCTCACTACACCACTGTATTCAAGCTAGTCTGGCTTATGAAGGGTGATGCCCTGAAACCGATTCCAGGCTGCTTGTTTCCGGTCCAGGGAGTACCTGGCTTGACAGTTCAGTCTGGACTGTTCCCATGAGGCACAGGGTCAAGACTGATTTGCATATGGCTGGGTCCAAGGTGGGGTGGTGAGCAAAAGAATGATGGATTTAACCCAGATCCTTGTGACTGGGGGTGAATGTTTGCATTGTCCAGCATTCTGTCCATCAATTGTTTCTTTTGCATATGTCGCCCTAAGTTTGAAGGGTATGCCCAACTGTGGGAAGGGTATGCCCAACTGTGGGCCAGTGCCTACTACACCACTGGATTAAAGCTAGCCTGGCTGATGAAAGGTGATGCCCTGAAACTGGTCCCAGAATCCTTTTTCCAGACCAGGGAGGACCTGGCTTGGCAGTTTGGTCTGGACTGCTCCCATAAGGCACAGGGTCAAGACTGATTTGCATATGGATCGGTCCAAACTGGGGTGGTGTGGTGAACAAAAGAATGATGGATTTAACCCAGATCCTTGTAACTGGGTGTGAATGTTTGCATTGTCCAGCATTCTGTCCATCAATTGTATCTTTTGCATATGTTGCCTTAAGTGCGAAGGGTATGCCCAGACGTGGGTCCCGTGCTCACAACACCACTGGATTCAAGCTAGCCTGGCTGATGAAAGGTGATGCCCTGAAACTGGTCCCAGGATGCTTGTTTCCGCTCGTGGGAGAACCTGGCTTGACTGTTCAGTCTGGACTGATCCCATGAGGCACAGGGTCAAGACTGATTTGCATATGGCTGGGTCCAAACTGGGGTGGTGAGCAAAAGAATGATGGATTTAACCTAGATCCTTGTGACAGAGTGTGAATGTTTGCATTGTCCAGCATTCTGTCCATCAATTGTTTCTTTTGCATATGTCGCCCTAAGTGTGAAGAGCATGCCCAGATGTGGGTCCAGTGCTCACTACACCACTGTATTCAAGCTAGTCTGGCTTATGAAGGGTGATGCCCTGTAACCGATTCCAGGATGCTTGTTTCCGGTCCAGGGAGTACCTGGCTTGACAGTTTGGTCTGGACTGTTCCCATGAGGCACAGGGTCAAGACTGATTTGCATATGGCTGGGTCCAAGGTGGGGTGGTGAGCAAAAGAATGATGGATTTAACCCAGATCCTTGTGACTGGGGGCGAATGTTTGCATTGTCCAGCATTCTGTCCATCAATTGTTTCTTTTGCATATGTCGCCCTAAGTTTGAAGGGTATGCCCAACTGTGGGAAGGGTATGCCCAACTGTGGGCCAGTGCCTACTACACCACTGGATTAAAGCTAGCCTGGCTGATGAAAGGTGATGCCCTGAAACTGGTCCCAGAATCCTTTTTCCAGACCAGGGAGGACCTGGCTTGGCAGTTTGGTCTGGACTGCTCCCATAAGGCACAGGGTCAAGACTGATTTGCATATGGATCGGTCCAAACTGGGGTGGTGTGGTGAACAAAAGAATGATGGATTTAACCCAGATCCTTGTAACTGGGTGTGAATGTTTGCATTGTCCAGCATTCTGTCCATCAATTGTATCTTTTGCATATGTTGCCTTAAGTGCGAAGGGTATGCCCAGACGTGGGTCCCGTGCTCACAACACCACTGGATTCAAGCTAGCCTGGCTGATGAAAGGTGATGCCCTGAAACTGGTCCCAGGATGCTTGTTTCCGCTCGTGGGAGAACCTGGCTTGACTGTTCAGTCTGGACTGATCCCATGAGGCACAGGGTCAAGACTGATTTGCATATGGCTGGGTCCAAACTGGGGTGCTGAGCAAAAGAATGATGGATTTAACCTAGATCCTTGTGACAGAGTGTGAATGTTTGCATTGTCCAGCATTCTGTCCATCAATTGTTTCTTTTGCATATGTCACTCTAAGTGGAAAGGCTATGCCCAGACATGGGTCCCGTGCTCACTACACCACTGTATTCAAGCTAGTCTGGCTGATGAAGGGTGATGTTCTGAAACCAGTCACAGAATGCTTGTTTCTGTTGTAGGGAGGACCTGGCTTGGCAGTTCGGGCTGGACTGTTCCCACAAGGGCCAGGGTCAAGACTGATTTGTATATGGCTGGGTCCAAACTGGGGTGGTGTGGTGAGCAAAAGAATGATGGATTTAAACCAGATCCTTGTGACTGGGGGTAAATGTTTGCATTGTCCAGCATTCAGTCCATCAATTGTTTCTTTTGCATATGTCACCCTAAGTGGGAAGGGTATGGCCAGACATGGGTCCCGTGCTCACAACACCACTGGATTCAAACTAGCCTGGCTTATGAAGGGTGATGTCCTGAAACCAGCCCCAGGATGCTTGTTTCTGGTCCAGGGAGGACCTGGCTTGGCAGTTCGGGCTGGACTGTTCTCACAAGTAACAGGGTCAAGACTGTTTTGCATATGGCTGGGTCCAAACTGGAATGGCATGGTGAGCAAAAGAATGATGGATTTAACCCAGATCCTTGTTGTAGGAGAGTAGGATCTGCCTCTTATGGTTACCCCCACTTTTTGCTGATGTTACACTGTTTTTCGACTTTAGTCTGGCTGGGGCCCTGCTATCCAGGACCCCAGCCTAGTTGCTTCCTCTCTAAATTGATTCCATGTACCTTAAGTACACTTCAGATTGGATTCTGGGGTGCCCTTATAAGTCTCTAGTATATGGTATACTATGTACCCAGGGCATAGGTACCCCAGAGGCCTACCAGGGGCTGAAGCATGTATTGTGCCACTCCTGGAAAGCCATCCAAAATGACACCACAGGACTGTTACTGCAGCCTGAGTGAGGTGGTGCATGCACCCCTTACAGAGATATAGGTTCACTATATCTCACCTATCACTGCACATAGAAACCTATCAGTCACCCCTATGGCAGGCCTTATCAATCCTGAAGGCAGGGTGCTTGGTTTTATGTGAGAGGGTGCCCATGCATGAGCAGAGCCCCTCTGCAGCCTTCGGAATCTCCTCTCCGGGGTTGTCTGTGGTGCAGCCTGACCATATACTCTTAAGTGAATTATATCCTCGCGGTAAATGCTAACTTTGGGATGGTTGCACGGAAACATGTCGTGTTTGGTGTCAAACACCTTGGAATCATACCCCCACACCAGTAACTGGTGTGGGAGTTGATCCCACCCTTCTAGAGGGAGACACATGACAGCACCAGTATACCCGGTACCAACTAAACAGAGCCCTGGCATCACAAAATGGATGCTGCAGCCACAGACACGAGTCTGGCCTCCTGCTGCTGACTGAAACTCCGGCAGGGGAGGCCTGGACAATAGGTTTCCTGTCACAGGGAGGTGTTACCACCTCCCAGACAGGCCTTAGTGGATTGGGGCTGGGTGGGTGCACTCCAAGAGTGCTTTAAAGTCCTGCACTGGGGGCACATTTGGTGTCCTCGTGCATACCCCAGTTCAAACCAGTTGCAGGGGCTGCCAGCCCCTGCTCTGGTGCGAAACTGGACAATGGAAATGGGTGTAGCCACCCCTCTTTCCAAACCCTCCCATAGGTGGGTCCACAGAGTTAGTCCAACCCCTTTCTTAGGTATAAGTAAGGAACCCCTGGCAACAGGACTTTAGATATCCCTGGACGAAACTCTGCAACTGAATCCTGGAATTTGACGCTCTACTCAAGACTAGAGGACTGAAGAAATCTCCCTTGGGGTCAAGGAGTGACTCCCCTGCTTGGCAGGCACCAACAAAGCATTTGCCGGTCTGCATCTCCGAAGCTCCCGCCGGACTCCGAAGTAATTGCAGCCCAGGAAGAGGATTTGCAGACTTCTCAGAGGCCGACCCGAGTCCCCAGCAAAGCTGAGACCTGCAGCCCTCACGAGTGACGTGGAACCAGAACTCCTGGACACCGTGCACATTTGCTAGTGCACTGACTTCTCGGCATCTCTTGAAGTCCTGCTTTGGGTTACATGTAGCCCAGGCCCCGAGCACCATTTGCACTGAAGATTGTGAGCCTACACTCCACGAGTGTTCTGTGGGCCCGCTTCCTGCATTTCCGCTTGGGGCTCCTTCGCGATCCCTGGTCCGTCGACTGGTGGGTCCCTGTGAAGGCAACTCTGATTTTCTTTGGACTTTCCTGGTTGCTCCAGACGTGCCCTGATTCCGCACCAAGTGGTGAGTCCCTCAGACCTTGCTGGTCTGCACAGAAGCATCTTTCTTCTTTCTGCGTGAGTTGCTGTTGCCAAGGCTTGTTGTGTTCAATCCGGACACCAATGCTGCAGCACTCTACATCCTTCGTGGCACAGCTCGAATCCAGCTCCTGGTTGACGTCGACGCCTCCTGGGCCTCGTGGCTGAAGAGTCAAGCTTCACCTCTTTCACCTGAAACACCCGACATTGGTGGGCATTCGACTATCGTGCCCCTGGTCACTGGCAAGTGACCCAGATTCTGTCCCCTCTGCTTTCAGGTTCTTCTCAACTCTGATCCAGGCTTGGATCTCTTCGGACACTTCGCATCTTCCCGGCAGCAGCACTTCTTTGCAGGCTGCCATTGAAATCGACGACGCGACTCCATTTGACACCTATGCACCCGTCTTCCCTGGGTGAGGTAACTCGAGTACTCCGGTGCTCCCGTGGGTGTTAACCCTAGAACTGTCTAAGTCCAAGAGGGTTTGGTCCTAGTCCATTTCTAAGTGTCCTTAATCTTTAAAACTCTAACCGCGACTTTCCCATAGACTTTAACTGAGCTCGCGGCTGTGTTCACACACTGCACATGGCCCCCGTGGGTCCCCTGCGTCACTACCTTTGGTGGTTCCTTGGGGTCCCAGCGATTCTACAGGCTCTAGGCCTTGTGTATTTTGAAGTCGTGGTTCTTATACCACTTTCTTAATATATGGTTTGGTACGCCCCTAGGGCTAATCCTATATTGTGCTAATTTACTGTGCTATTTGACTTGTAACTTGTGTACTTTGAACTCTAGCCTCATAAAGAGACTATTGGGTAGTGTTTAGTAATAAATACATATATTTTATATATATACCTGGTGTGGTTCTCCTTTCATTTGGTCATTCATGAGATTATACCTGGTAAAACAAACAGCTTAACACTCCTTCAAGACTTAGCCTGAAGGCTGCTCTCCATAGCTACCACTAGGATAGCTTTCAATAAAGGTTGGGGCATATTATCAACGTGATTATCGCCGCTTTAGCGGGACTTTTTCCCGCTAAAGTGGCGATAATTCAATCGCCCTATTAGCAAGCTGTCGCTAACTGCTGTTAGCGACAGCTTCTAGGCGATAGCGACCAGGTTGGGTGCCGCTTTGCATGCCAGCGATATTTATCGCTAATGGCATGCAAAGTAGGCGTTCCCAACCTAAAAGCGACTGGAAACAGTCGCTAAGGTCGCTATCGCCTATTAGCGAGGCAGGGGAGGTGATTAACGAACCAGCGCTAAACACGTTTAGCGCTGGTTTGTTAACGCCTGCTCTCACCCTGACTTAGCCATGTAATCCAATGGGAGGTGGATTACATGGCTAAATCCCCTCGCCTATCGCCAAGCTAACACTGGTCACAGTGTGAATATCGCTTGTTTTCAAGCGATATTCACACTGTTCTTCAGGGTTTCTATCGCATTGGAGATAAGCGTTGCTGATAGCACGCTATCTCCGCGATAGAAACCTGCGATAGCCGGCGATAATTATCCTAGCGCTAAGTGCGCTTAGCGATAATTATCGCCGGTTATTGCTAATAGGCCCCTTTGTCTTTAAACCTATCATCAATAAAGGTCGTTTGGACTGGTGCAAGGTGCCCACTATAACTAGTGGACAGCATATACCAGGCGAACTTCTCACACTTGTGACTGGGTGTGAATGTTTGCATTTTCCAGCATTCTGTCCATTAATTGTTTCTTTTGCATATGTCGCCCTAAGTGGGAAGGGTATGCCTAGATGTGGGTCCAGGTGCTCACTACACCACTGGATTCAAGCTAGCCTGGCTGACGAAGGGTGATGCCTGAAACCCGTCCCAGGATGCTTGTTTCTGGTCCAGGGAAGACCTGGCTTGATAGTTCTGTCTGGACTGTTCCCATGAGGTACAGGGTCAAGACTGATTTGCATATGGCTGGGTCCAAACTGGGGTGGGGTGGTGAGCAAAAGAATGATGGATTTAACACCGATCCTTGTGACTGGGTGTGAATATTTGCATTGTCCAGCATTCTGTCCATCAATTGTTTCTTTTGCATATGTCGCCCTAAGTGGGGAGGGTATACCCAGACGTGGGTCCCGTGCTCACTACAACACTGGATTCAAACTAGCCTGACTGATGAAGCATGATGTTCTGAAACTGGTCCCAGGATGCTTGTTTCTGCTCCAGGGGGGACCTGGCTTGACAGTGCAGTCTGAACTATTCCCATGAGTGACAGGGTCAAGACTGTTTTGCATATGGCTGGGTTCAAACTTGGGTGGTGTGGTTAGCAAAAGAATGATGGATTTAACCCTGATCCTTGTGACTGTGTGTGAATGTTTGCATTGTCCAGCATTTATTCTATCAATTGTTTCTTTTCGCATATGTCGCCCTAAGTGGGAAGGGTATGCCCACACGTGGGTCCCGGGCTCACTACACCACTGGATTCAAGCTATCCTGGCTGGTGAAAAACAATGCCCTGAAACCGGTCCCAGGATGCTTGTTTCTAGTCCAGAGAGCACCTGGCTTGGCAGTTCTGGCTGGACTGTTCCCACAAGGAACAGGGTCAAGACTGATTTGCATATGGGTGGTTCCAAACTGGGGTGGTGTGGTGAGCAAAAGAATGATGGATTTAACCCAGATCTTTGTTGCTGGGGGTGTATGTTTGCATTATCCAGCATGCTGTCCATCAATTGTTTCTTTTGCATATGTCGCCCTAAGTGGGCAGGATATGCCCAGACGTGAGTCCTGTGCTCACTACATCCCTGGATTCAAGCTAGCCTGGTTGATGAAGGGTTATGTCGTAAATCCAGTCCCCGGATGCCTGTTTCCTGTGCAGGGAGGATCTGGCTTGACATTTTCGTCTGGACTGTTCCCATGAGGCACAGGTTCAAGACTGAATTGTAAATGGCTGGGTCCAAACTGGGGTGGTGGGGTGAGCAAAAGAATGATGGATTTAACCCAGATCCTTTTGACTGGATGTGAATGTTTGCATTGTCCAGCATTCTGTCCATCAATTGTTTCTTTTGCATATGTTGCCCTAAGTCGGAAGGGTATGCCCAGACGTGGCTCCGTGTTCACTACACCACTGGATTCAAGCTACCCTGGATGGTGAAAGATGATGCCCTGAAACTGATCCCAGGATGCTTGTTTCCAATCCAGGGAGGACCTGGCTTGGTTTTGGGCTGGACTGTTCCCACAAGGAGCAGGGTCAAGACTGATTTGCATATGGCTGGGGCCAAACTGGGGTGGTGTGAGGAGCAAAAGAATGATGGATTTAACCCAGATCCTTGTGAATGTTTGCATTGTCCAGCATTCTGTCCATCAATTGTTTCTTTTGCATATGTCGCTCTAAGTGGGCAGGGTATGCCCAGACGTGGGTCCCGTGCTCACTACCCCACTGTATTCAAGCTAGCCTGGTTGATGAAGGGTGATGTCCTGAAACTGGTCCCAGGATGCCTGTTTCTGGTCCCGGGAGGACCTGGCTTGGCAGTACGGGCTGGACTGTTCCCACAAGTAACTGGGTCAAGACTGATTTGCATATGTTTGGGACCAAACTGGGGTGGTGTGGTGAGCAAAAGAATGATGGATTTAACCCAAATCCTTGTGACTGGGTGTGAATGTTTGCGTTGTCCAGCATTCTGTCCATCAATTGTTACTTTTGCATATGTCGCACTAAGTGGGAAGGGTGTGCCCAGACGTGGGTCTCGTGCTCACTACACCACTGGATTCAAGCTATCCTGGCTGATAAAGGGTGATTCCTTGAAACCATTCCCAGGATGCTTGTTTCCGGTCCAGGGAGAACCTGGCTTGGCAGTTGGGTCTGGACTGTTCCCATAAAGCACAGAGTCAAGACTGATTTGCATATGGCTGGGTCCAAACTGGGATGGTGTGGTGAGCAAAAGAATGATGAATTTAACCCAGATCCTTGTGACTGGGTGTGAATGTTTGCATTGTCCAGCATTCTGTCCATCAATTGTTTCTTTTGCATATGTCGCCCTCAGTGGGAAGGGTATGCCCAGACGTGGGTCCCGTGCTCACTACACCCCTGGATTCAAGCCAGCCTGGCTGATGAAAGGTGATGTCTGGAAACCGGTCCCAGGATGCTTGTTTCCGGTCCAGGGAGGACCTGGCTTGACAGTTCGGTCTGGACTGTTCCCGTGAGGCACAGGGTGAAGGCTTATTTGTATATGGCTTGGTCCAAACTGGGGTGGTGTGGTGAGCAAAAGAATAATGGATTTAACCCAGATCCTTGTGACTGGGTGTGGATGTTTGCATTGTCCAGCATTCTGTCCATCAATTGTTTCTTTTGCATATATCACCCTAAGTGGGAAGGGTATGCCCAGACGTGGGTCCCGTGCTCACTACACCACTAGATTCAAGCTAGCCTGGCTGGTGAAAGATGATGCCCTGAAACCGGTCCCAGGATGCTTGTTTCTGGTTCAAGGAGGACCTGGTTTGGCAATTTGGGCTGGACTGTTCACACAAGGACCAGGGTCAAGACTGATTTGCATATGGCTGGATCCAAAGTAGGGTGGTGTGGTGAGCAATAGAATGATGGATTTAATCCAGATCCTTGTGAATGGGTGTGATTGTTTGCATTGTCCAGCATTCTGCCCATCAATTGTTTCTTTTGCATATGTCGCCCTAAGAGGGAAGGGTATGCCCAGACGTAGGTCCCGTGCTCACTACTCCACTGGATTCAAGCTAGCCTGGCTGATGAAGGGTGATGTCCTGAAACCGGTCCCAGGATGCTTGTTTCTGGTCCAGGTAGGACGTGGCTAGGCAGTACGGGCTGGACTGTTCCTACAAAGAACAGGGTGAAGACTGATTTGCATTTGGCTGGGTCCAAACTGGGGTGGTGTGGTGAGCATAAGAATGATGGTTTTAACCCAGATCCTTGTGACTGGGGATGAATGTTTGCATTGTCCAGCATTCTTTCCATCAATTGTTTCTTTTGCATATGTCACCCTAAGTGGGAAGAGTATGCCCAAATGTGGGTCCAGTGCTCACTACACCACTGGATTTAAGCTAGCCTGGCTGATGATAGGTGATGCCCTGAAACCGGTCCCAGAATACTTGTTTCCAGTCCAGGGAGGACCTGGCTTGGCAGTTAGGTCTGGATGCTCCCATGAGGCACAGGGTCAAGACTGATTTGCATATGGCTGGGTCCAAACTGGGGTGGTGTGGTGAGCAAAAGAATGATGGATTTATCCCAGATCCTTGTGACTGGGGGTGAATGTATGCATTGTCCAGCATTCTTTCCATCAATTGTTTCTTTTGGATATGTCACCCTAAGTGGGAACGGTATGCCCAGACGTGGGTCCCGTGCTCACTACACCACTGGATTCAAGCTATCCAGGCTGATGAAGGGTGATGCTCTGTTACTGGTCCCAGAATGCTTGTTTCTGATCCAGGGAGGACCGGGCTTGACAGTACGGTCTGGACTGTTCCCACAAGGAACATGGCCAAGACTGAAAAATGGGGTGTTTGTTGGGGGTAAAATATGAAAAATGGGGTGTTTGTTGGGGTAAAATATGAAAAATGGGGTGTTTTTTTGGGGTACAATATGAAAAATGGGGTGTTTGTTGAGGTAAAAAATGAAAAATGGGGTGTGCATTTGTCTCACATGTGAATTTTTGTGTGTGTTTTGGGGGCTCAAAAAAGGAATTCCAGGGTTAATGGTTGGGTTTGTGGTGCAAAGGTTAGTTTTGGGTTGCACACACTGAAGTGGGAACAGTGATCTGTATGTCTCCGCTATGCAACACCCACTCTACTGTTGCAATGTGCCTAGTATTAGTATGCATTGGAATGGAATGTGAGGCGATGGCATGCATTGCAACTACGTATGTGCCTTTGGCACACGAGTGGTATGCCCGCTGTGCATGGGTGCACAGCGGCCACCATTGAGAAGTGCGGGGGGACTGGACAGCTGTGAGGTGGTAAATGCCGGAAATAACACTGGATGGTGCGTGGACACGGGGATGTGTGTGTGAGCGTGTGTTGTCAAAAATTTATTGAGGGAAGTCTTACCTCGAAGCCGTGTCCTGTGTCTTTGTAGCTCCTGCTCTCCTGCGTCTGCTTCCAGGAAAAGGAAGTAGACAGCCAGGCTCCCTCCCCTGAGTCAATCACAGTGCTGCGATGCAGCGGTGGGATTGGTAATCAGCATCGGGACAAGACATGCAGCCAGGGGCCAGAGGGGTGGTCATGTTCTCCATGCAGGCTGTAATGCAGCCTGCATTGCGAACAGGGAAGTGCGCATGACTGCTTTGGGCGGCCTGAGTGGGCCGACCAAACAGTCTGCGCACTTGAGTGGGCATGCCAATCTGCCCATGCCCTGCTCCGTGTTTGGAGCAGTCATACCCACCCTCCCACCCCTGAGCATACATAGCATGATTACATCAGTTAGTTATCCCTTGTTTTTAACTTTTGATCTGTTTTTTCGGCTTCTCGGAGCCCGCACTTCCTGCTTCCCGCCGCTGCTGCCCCTGTGGCCCCGCACCCCTGTCCTCACCCATTGCCGCCTCCCAGCTGATCGTTCCTCCCCCCTCCCCTACAAAATGGAAGATGCTGCGCGGTTGCGCAGTGGACGTGCTCCGCTGGTGAACAGAAGGCGCGCCTAAGCCAAGCCCATCTGCGCCCGTCCGCGACCTGACCGCAACCAGCGCCAGGAACCCTGGATCTCGGGCCACCCACTGCTACAGCACAGCCACCCTCCACGCACTCAACCCCGGAAAAGTCAGAGACTGCCAACAGGCCTCACCAAACACGACCCACGGCCAGTTCTCCTGCCTCGACTGCCGCCAGACCTTAACCACCACCCCGTACTCCAACACAGCCGACGCCAGCACCGGCGACACCCTAAGAAGCATCCTCCTCAACGTGCGGTCCGTGCACAAACACGCCGTGGAAATCTGTAACCTACTCAACTCTCTCTCGCCCGACAACGCCTTCTTCACGGAGACCTGGACCAATGCCTCCTCCGCCCCGACATCAACACCGCCTTCCCCGACGGATACAAGATCCAGAGGAAGGACCGACCCAACCACCCAGGAGGGGGCCTCGCCATCGCCCACAAGAGCACCCCCGCCTCAACACCTCCAGTGAAACCTTCCCCTCTGCCGAACACCTGCACTTCCAGATCCAGACCAGCCACAACTCCCCACTCCGAGGAACCCTCGTCTACAGACCCCCCCGGGCCCCAGACACCCTTTGCCACCACCATCACCGACTTCATCGCACCCCACGCCATCGCCTCAATGAACGACATACTCATTGGAGACCTGAACTTCCACCTCGGCAACCCCAGCGACCCCAACTCCACCATCCTTCGTGACAACCTCTCCAACATCGGACTTAAACAACTCGTCACCACACAGACCCACCAAGCAGGCAACACCCTCGACCCCATCTTTGCGGCAGGCAACAGCGTTCACTTCAGCCACACAACGCAACCCCCATGGACCGACCACCACTGCGTACACTTCACCGTTGACAAACACAAGGCACCCAAACCAGCCCCATGCACACCACGGAGGAACTGGAGCAAGGTTACCGACGAGCAACTCAACTCCACCCTCACCCGAGACAACCACACCTGGGCACCCGACACCAACGTCGCAGCCAGAGAACTCCACACTTGGATCTCCAACTGCGCACACAAGCTCGCCCCGCTACGCAACCCCGACAAACAGCACCCCAGGAAAGCCGCCTGGTTCACCACCGATCTCCAAGAAGCAAGACGCACCTGCAGACGCCTGGAGACGAACTGGAGAAACACCAAGACTCCCAAAATCTACACCACCACCAAGGACGCCATGACTGACTACCACAACCAAATCAGGACCACCAAGAGGGACTTCATCCACAACAAAATCCTCGACAACTCCAACAACTCCAAGCAACTCCTCAGTGTCATTCATGAATTCAACAACCCACGCAGCGAAGCCACAGACATCACCCCGTCCCAAGACCTCTGCGATAAGCGTGGAACCTACTTCCTCCTCAAGATCTAAAAACTCTACGACAACTTCGCAAAACATCCAGCAGATGCGACAGCCGGCCACCCGCCCCCCAGACACACCAGCCTGCCCACCATCTCCACCTGGACGCCGGTCACAGCCGAAGACACCGTCTCGACCATGAAAGGCATCCACTCAAGGACCCCCACCGACCCCTGCCCTCCTCACATCTACCACAGAGCCGCGGCCGCCATCGCACACGAACTACAACGCACCATCAACACCACCTTCAAAACAGGCACCTACCCAGATGACTGGAAGCATGCAGAAGTCAGGCCCCTGCTCAAAAATCCCACAGCGGACCCCACCGACCTCAAGAACTACCGGCCCATCTCGCTCCTCCCCTTCGCAGCCAAAGTTGCAGAGTAAACAGTCAACAGGGTACTGAAACGATTCATTGAAGACAACGCCATCCTCGACCCGTCCCAATCCGGATTGCGAAGCAACCACAGCAACGAGGCCACCCTACTCGCTGTCACAGATGACATCCGCAACCTCCTGGACCAAGGTCACTCCGGAGCCCTCATCCTACTCGACCTTTCAGCGGCCTTCGACACCGTCTCCCAACGCACACTAGTCGCCAGACTACATGACGCCGGCACACAAGGAACAGCCCTAGACTGGATCCGATCATTCCTCACCGGAAGAAGCCAAAGGATCAGACTGCCACCCTTCCTCTCCGATCCCACGTAAATCGCCAGCGGAGTCCCACAGGGGTCATCTCTGAGCCCAACCCTCTTCAACATCTACATAGGCCCCTCGCCACCATCGTCCGACAACACAGCCTCAACATCGTATCCTACGCTGATGACACCCAGCTCATCCTCTCCCTCACCAAAGACCCCACCACTGCCAGACTCACCTTCCAGAAAGGAATGCACAACGTCGCAGTCTGGATGACCAACAGCTTCCTGAAGCTCAACGCCAAGAAGACAGAAGTCCTCGTCCTTGGAACCACCCCTTCAGCATGGGACAACACCTGGTGGCCGCCGCCCTTGGAAGACCACCTACCCCCTCGGACCACGCCAAAAACCTCTGCATCGTACTCGACTCATCCCTCACCATGAACCGACAGGTCTGCGCCGTCACCTCCAGCTGCTTCAACACCCTCCGCAAGACCTACATATTGATCCCCCCAGAGTCAAGGAAGACAGTCACCCAAGCACTCATCACCAGCAGACTGGACTATGGAAACACACTCTACACCGGCATTTACAAGTCCCTACTCTGCAAACTCCAGACATTACAGAACATTGCTGCCAGACTCGTACTCGGCATCACCCGGCACAAACACATCAGCCAACACCTATGTAGACTCCACTGGCTCCCCGTGGAGTGAAGAGTCACCTTCAAAATCCTCACTCACACCTACAAATGCCGACACAACAACGTAACCAAATACCTCAACGACAGAATCAACTTCCACGTACAAAAAAGAAACATCCGATCTTCCAAACTCGCACTAGCCAAAACCCCGCGCATCCACAGAGCCAGAGCAGGCGGAAGTTCCTTCTCCCACATTGCAACCAAGACCTGGAACGAGCTACCGGCAGACATCAGAGGGGCCCCCTCGCTGAACACCTTCAGGAAGACCCTCAAGACCTGGCTCTTCGGCTAGCATATCTGCACCCCCCCCCCTCCTCAGTGCCTTGAGACCCTCACGGGTGTGTAGCGTGCTTAAAATTCCCCATATTGATTGATTGATTGATTGAGTTATCATCATGTGATGATTGTCCCTCTTCTGCATTGCTTAAGGCGGTGGGGCAACGCTCTTCCGCCATAGCGGATAGAGACGCCACTGGGGGTGCGTCACCTATGTGTGATAGGCATGAGCGACTCAACCCCCGGCCCTCCTGCGCTACGCGTCCCACCTTCTCCTTACATGGACATTGATACCGTGGCGGAATCCACTGCAATCTGTCCAAATCTGTGACTCAGCCAGCAAGAGCCTGAGCCAGGTGTGATTTCACTAGGCTGGGTACAGCAGTCGCCGCCTAGTCCGCTGGTGGTCCTCACGATGCAGTTGATGCAGCAGGGCTCCCTTAGGCGTGAAGTTGCAGCGCTCACGCCACACAAGTTCGGCGTAGCACAGGGGCCTCAGCCTCCAAAGCGTACGGCCAGCCCAACATCATCCGGCATGTGATGCAGGGAGACGGCACCCACCGTTGGTAATCCCCTCCGTGCACCCCGGTGTAGTGGTGAATTGTAGTATGCGATGCGGACCTCACTACATTGGTGCGCAGGAGCGCCTCTACCATTAACTGCTCCAAGGTGCGCAAGGCGGACTTCTCACACAGGTCAGCAAAGTGTCTCCATGCGACCTGCCAGACTTCACCACCAGGTATGGGCGATCGTTGCGCATCAATGTCTCCCGCCACGGCTCATCGACTCCACAGCTCCTCCACATCCCACTCCAGGCTCCAGACGCAGGTCCAGCGAGGCATCCAGGCTACAGACGCAGGTCCAGCGAGGCATCCGGGCTCCAGACGCAGGTCCAGCGAGGCATCCAGGCTACAGACGCAGGTCCAGCGGGGCATCAAGGCTCTCATCCTGGTCATCCTGGATGTTGGGTGGCTTGAGGGGGTTGTTGATGTGTGCTGCACTTGGCCCTGGCTGCTCAAATCTGCATTCAACTATTTTTTTGGACATCTTTTCTATGGGAGGTGGACTGATAGGCTATTTTTTCAAAGTCCACACTTGCTGCCTAGCGTGCGTTTTTATATTGCTAAGGGCTTATCGCTAGATTCCGCCCGCTATCGCCGGTTTTCCTATCGCCATCGCGCTGATGATAGCGGAAGTTTTCTCCGCTGATCCCTGAAAATATCGCCTGTTAGCGACGTGTTGGTAATACGTCGCTAACAAGGCGATAAATATCAGGGAAAGAAGGCGATAAAAAAAATACCGCTAACCAAGGTTGGTGATAGTTATTGCCATTCCTTGGTAATATCCCCCACAGTCTCTTACTTTTACCTTAATTTGCTTACTCACTTGCTACAAGATTTATATATGTGTGGATAAATCAACATTCCAGTTGATTGACGTATTATCCAGAGATTGGTGCAATCATAGGGTAGGAAGCAAACACGCTGACCTTATATACAACATGCGCAATTCAAAGAGAGGCAAACACTTCAGAAAACATTTTCGTGACAGTGATAGAGGTGTGCCCTGCCATGCTATCTCTTGTACCACCCACTCCTTTGGGTACCTATTTAATGTGGCACAATGCCTTGGCAGCGTACGCTGCTAACTTTCCTTCTTAGAAGTCTTTGAGGTAAAAAATTACTTTCTCAGGTGGTTTATAGCTGGATGTAATGCAGGCCTTGGTGAGTGACTTGTAGGTGGTCTATGTTAGGCCTTCCTGAAATATGCATAAGTGGTGAAGCAGCAGCATCGCTCGGATCACGTCAGCACTCCGAGGGGTGCTTCATACAATATCACTGTCACTTGCAGAAGATTGAAGCAAAGTACAGTGCACAGCAGGAGCAGTATTTGTATGATCCCTGTGTCAGTAATACTGATTGGGGTTGCGGTCTCCCCCTATGTGTGCTAAGTACTATCTGCTTGGTAGTTAATACTGCAGCCATTGAGACTATAGCATCACCCATGTTACTTCCTGCCCTTGTTTTGATAACCTTGGTTGGCCTTTCTCGTTTAATTTTTATATATGTTGTTATTATTTCATAGGCTCAAATACACGCCTATGATGTCTCTCAATCCGAGTAAATGCTCTGGGGCAATTAATTAGACAGTCATTTTTCTTGAAAATGTTGGGGCATATTATCAAGCCCATTATCGCCGCGTTAGCGGCACTTTTCCTGCCGCTAACGCGGCGATCGCTATGTATCGCCTAAATGACTATCGCCATCGTAAACAAGATAGCAGGAGTTTTGTACGCCGTTCCCTGAAACTATCGCTTGTTACCGACGTGTTGATAATACGTCGCTAACAAGGCGATAAATATCAGGGAAAGAAGGCGATAAAAAAAATACCTCTAACCAAGGTTGGCGATAGTTATCGCCATTCCTTGGTAATATCCCCGTGTTGTTAAAGTACCACATACATTTTTGCCCCAAAATGCCTTTCCAGCATCATGACAGACATGTCAAAAACGTTATCTGGTTCTCCTTCCCCACGCCCCAAAACAATTTCTTCCAAACTCTCATAAACATGTCTTCCTTCAGTTCCTAGATTGTGTAAAAAAACTGGTTGTTTTCTAAGGGCTGAAAATTTCTCACCACCAATCGCAAGGAGATATGAGTCAAATAAACGTTTCCATCTATCCCATGGCAAAATGAGATCACCCTCATCCGAAAGAAATTGCTGGATGATGCCATTTTGAGATGGAAAAAAAAAAACCACAATACAGTGAATACAAATTATTTGTATCAATTTTGTAACAACAGAAAACCATGAAATCTTGCCGTAAAATATTTTCATAAGTCTCGCAACTAGCAAAATGAAGAATTATAGTGGTAAAAACACAGTACAATTTCACTATTTCATCAGTTCTACCTCTTACAAGGAAATCCAATGCAAGTTCCTGACGATCAAAAGTGTGCGCATCACTGCGCTGCTTGCGTTTCTTGTATACTATGGGGCATATTTACGTTCCCTGGCGCATCCCTGCATATCAGCAGGGATGCGCCAGGGAAAATGCGTCACGCAAGTTTACCCTTGCGCCACGTCCGATGCGCCGCATTTACAATGCGGCGCATCGTGCGCAAGAGATAAGCAGATGTGTGACGCATCTGCCGGCGGAAGGTTGGCGCAGTGCTGAAGTTGTGTCGCAACGCGACGCAACTCCAGCACTGTTCCAACCTTCCCTATCCCTAACATGGTGCGTCAATCCTCTGGCAAGGATTTGACGCACCAGCGTCGGAAAAGTGACTGCGTGAAATCTTGTAGATTTCACTACGTCACTTTTCCGAGGCGTTCCTGCGCCGGAACGCGCCGGTACGCCCACATGAAACCTGACGCAGGTTTCATGTGGCGCAGGGGTTTACTACGTGACGCATCTCCCTAGATGCGTCACGTTGTAAATATAGCGCAACGCGGCGCATGGTTTGCGTCGCCGCTGCGTCACATGCGTGACGCAACAGCGGCGCAAAAGGTGCGCAAGGGGCTTGTAAATATGCCCCAAAAGATATAGAAAGAAATACAAAAAAAACACAAACTATTTCATGCCGGAGGGTGTGCGCATCACCGGGCAATGTAATGACACTGGATGCACTTAGAACATCGAGAAGATTGTAGTGCACATCACTGCGTATGCACAAGGAATTCACTGCGCATGCACAAGGAAAAGACGATGATCAGATGTATTGGTACACTAAACGTGCTGCATGCACGTATGCTCCATGACCCGATGATCCCGCCGTCCCGAGTGTGCGCTCACGCTCTACTGACGTCAATCCCAGAGAGCTGAGCACTCGTCCGCTGAGTAGGAAATACGTAGACAAATCCCCCTCTTCGAAGAAGACTGCTGCAAGACGTGCACGTATGCCACAGCTTCCAGGCCTACAGCAGAGGAGGAATGGCACACGCCAGATCACGGGAAGGTATGGATTGTCACCGCGCAGGAAGGACGTCACACACAGCGCTCTCGCCAAGCTTGTAAGTTGATGCGTGTGGAATCCAAAGAAGCAGCTACCATAATATGAACTGTTAAAGCGATAATGGGTAATTCCTTATGCGCAATGTCGAGAGCTAGGTAAACGCAAGCAGCCAGGGTAAAGACACACTTCAAGGCGAGTAGCAAAAGTACTCACAAATCACCCCTTTCAGGACGCTGAAGTTAAACTTTTATCCAAAACATCTTTGATATCCATCGGTTCACGGGAAACTGGTGGTCCACTGATACCTGTCCCCAAGCAGGCGCTTGTCGCCAGTGTTAAGATGAAGTCACAAAACCAACATGGTGTCCACTTTCATGTGTTTATTCAGCAGAGGTACAAAAGACCACCAGTCCACACAACAGCTCAGCATCTAACTGTCACCAGTCCCCAGCATTCCACCAACCTCCAGCCCAGTTAACTATTGTGTCACTGATGACCACTGGAATATTCAAGTTGCCCAGTGACTGAATCAGAGGTCAGGCAGACACTGGGCCAAGGACTAGCATAGAGACCACAACAAATTACTGCATGTTTTTCTTATTTTGAACGGATTTTCACCTAGACCTGTCCAAAAGCCTGAGTGAAAAGCTCCAGGCCAGCACTGTGCCCACACAACAAGTGATATCCGATGAAGTAGATAACTTATTTTACCAGCACACTCAGGAGTTACTGGCCACTTGTATGTCAAGGTATGCATAAACTCTAAAAAGTGAAGGAATCAAACAGCCATTCCATGAACAATTAACTACTTGTGGTTATATATTCTTATTCCACCTGTTTTAGAAATCAAGGAAGGTTACCATTTTATGAATTAGACTTTGGTTGGTGCATGCTGCAGAAAAAACAACATACTTTGGAAATGTTGGGAACAGGTTTGAGAGACAACCACACACTATGTACTGCTAAAAACAGAAGAAGAAGCAGGAAGCACTGCCAAAGGAAGTAGCTATGGCTCTTTACTAGGGGAAGTGTTTATGGTACTTAAGTGTAGGAAAGTAGGATCTGCTTCTTATGGTTACCCCTACTTTTTGCTGATGTGATGCTGTTTTTGACTAGTCTGACTGGGATCCTGCTAATCAGGACCCCAGTCTATCTGCTTTCTCCTTAAACTGTTGTGTTATGTACTTAGGTACACCCCAGATTGGATACTGGGGTACCCTTATCAGTCCCTAGTATATGGTACCCATGTACCCAGGGCATAGGTACCCCAGAGGTCTCCCATGGGCTGCAGCATGTATTATGCCACCCATGAGAGACCATTCAAAATGGAACTACAGGCACGCCATTGCAGCCTGTGTAAGTTGGTGCATGCACCACTTACGAAAGATATAGGTTTATTATATCTAAGGGTCACTGCACTTAAAACCTATAAGTCACCCCTACAGCAGGCCTTTACAATCCTGAGGCCAGGATGCTTGGTTCTAAGTGAGAGGGTGCCCCTGCATGAGCAGGACACCCCTGCAGCCTATGGAGTCCATTCTCCCGGGTTGTCAGTGAAGCAGCCATATACTAGTATAGAGGGGCACTACGTGACCGTGCGATGACCATCTCGAAAACGACTGCAACGAACCCTATCGTGTTTGGTGTCAAACATGGTGGAATCATACCTCCACACCATTACCGGTGTGGGAGGTATGATTCCACCCACCGGGAGAGCCCTCCGTTAGGCTCTCAGTGTTCCCACTACCACCCTTCTAGTCCCGGACAGCACAAAATGGTTGCTGCCGACCAGAGACAAATTTCTGCCCTCCTGCTGCTGAGCCAAGCTTGAGCAGGGGAAGGCAGAACAATAGGCATCCTGTCACAGGGAGGTGTGACCACCTCCCAGACTGGATTTAGTGTATTAGGGCTGGGTGGGTGCCCTTGCCAGCACCTGAAAGTCTGCATAGGGGCACATTTGGTGTCCCTGTGCATAGTCCAGTTCAAACCGGTCCTGGGAGCCATTGGCTCCCGCTCTGGCGCAAAACTGGACAAATGACTTGGGAGTAACCTCCCCTCTGTCCAGACCCTCCGCGTGAATCTTCCCAACCCTCTCCTTAGGGTACTTAAGGGCTTACCTGGGTGTAGGTCCCTAGATTCGTCATGGACAAGATTCAAAACTGAACCCACTGCACTTCTACCGTCGGGGCACTCTGGACTTCGTTTGGGCCTGACTTCGTCTCCCTTTCAGTCTGTTGCCTCGTCTGTGCCCGTGCACCATACAGGATCCTTGCAGGACCTGTGGAGCATCCAAGACACTTGAAGATAATCTCCCTTGAAGTGAAGGAGTCACTTCCCTGCATTCACAGGTACCTCAACACTTCTGACCGGTCTGCTGATCCCGAGCTCCTGCAGACTCCGAAGGGTTCAACAACACAGGTGGTGGTTATCTACATCTCCCGAGGCCCAAGCTGCCCTCTCACCAAGTCTGAGGTCAGAATCCCTCATGGGGGCTGCATTAACTGAACCCCTGTGCACTGCGTACTTTTGCAAGTGCATATGCTTGTTGGCAACTCTGCAACAAGTGCATTGGGCTCCAAGTAGCCCAACCTCCGTCAACTTCTTGCACCAAGATCTTCAGCCACACCTCCTCGTGGGCACCAAGGCCTGCTCTTTTTGGTGACCTGCTCGAGGTCCTCTCGCGACTCCTGTGCCTCCGGCCTGTGGGTCCAATTGAGGGTCATCTTTGTTTTCCTTGGGCTCCCCTGATTGCTCGGGGCCTGCCCTGACTCCCCTGCTTGTGGTGAGTCTCCTGAACCTTGCTGGTCCCAACCGTGCACCTTCTTGATTTCCTGCGTGTGTTGCATTTGCCAAGGCTTGTTGGTGCTCCAGCCAGACACCGACCCCTCAGCACTCGACATTCTTTGTGGTACAGCTCGCACCTGAGTCCTGGTTGTCCTCAGCATCGCCTGGTCCTCGCAGCTGCAGAGTCAAGGTCACCATCATCCTTCCTGAAGCACCAGACATTGGAGGGCATTCGTCTTCCAAGTCTCCTGGTCCCTCTCGAGTGACATAGACTTTGTCCCCTCTGCTTTCAGGTACTCCTCTTCAAGGATCCACGTTTGGATTCCTCCGGACACTTTCTCCTCTTCCAGCAGCAGCACTTTCTTGAAGTCCTCAATTGGGTTCGACTGCGGTTTCTGACGCCACTTCACACCTATGCATTCAGCTTTCCTGTGATAGGTAACTTGGGTACCACAGTATCCACAGGTGAGGTGGCTCTCCAACCTTCTGTCTTTCTTCAGGGTCCACTGGGAAGGGTCCGTAATTTTTAAAACTCCAACCGCGACTTGCACATAGACTTGTACGGAGCACGCAGTCGTGTTCTCACACTGCACACGCTCTCCGTGGGGTCCCCATCTACTCACCTCTACTCGACATTGTCCTGACTCGAGTTGTGGTTCTTATACCACTTTTTTAGTATATGGTTTGGTTAGTGCTATTTACTGTGATTTATTTGCTATAATATTGTGTGCTTTGTGACTATCTCCGTGTAGGAGATACTGTAACGTGCTAGAGAGAGTTATATATTAAATACATATTTTATACATACTTTGTGTGGTTCCTTTTCATTTAATCTATACTATAAGATTGCATTCTGGTGAAACAAGCTGCTTTACACTCCTTCAAGACTTAAGCCAGAAGGCTGCCCTCCACAGCTACCACTTGGATAGCTTTCTAAGGTTGTCTGAGACCTCTTAAATCACCATAAGGGTTTTCTGGACTGGTGCAAGGTGCCCACTTACATTAGTGGACATCATATACTAGACCAGCTTCCCACCCTAGAAAGATCACACAATGCAGCTACAGCTCGGGCTATAAAAATGTGGAAAATGGTAAAAGGACCATCTACTGAACAGACTGCATTAGCAGAGGTAAGCATTAACCTTAAAAAAGTGCTATGAAAAGGAATCAGAAGATAAAATGTGCATTGTAAGGGCAAAACTTAAAAGGCAAACACAGAAAAATATAGAATTGCAGATTTTTTTGTTCCAACTGCCACCCAATGCAACCGCAGCTAAGATAATGTGTGCCAGAAACGGAAGGACTTTTGTATTGTTGTAAACTTTGGTACCTAATAACAGTGAATTAAATGGTGTAGTAATTAAGGGCCATATATACAAATTTTAAGGACTGTGATTTCCTAATTGCGATTCTTTGCAAATCGCAAATAGGAAATCTCAATACGTAATGTACAAAAATGTCCAACTTATAAACAGAGATTCCTAATGGGGTTGCAAGAGACCTACCTCATGAATATTAATGAGGAAGTCACAATTGGCGACCCTTTAGGACTTACAGCCATCATAGGGATGGTGACCTACCGGGGTCAGCAGACCACCATGTCTGTGATGGGTTTTTAATAAAGCAATCTTTTTTTTTATTTTTTAATGCAGATGTGTTTCAAAAAACAAAATGAAACGTTTCAGTTTTTGGACCACTGCCTTCTCTTAAAAAATATTTGTTTCAGCCTTCACAAAGGGAAGGGGTCCTGTGGTGATGCCTTCCCATTTGCGAATGGTTACCACCACCCTTGAGGTGTTGGTAAAAAATGAATGCTTTGCGACAGTAATTCGGTTGCAAAACATTCATACATACCACTGCAATTCGGTGTAAGGAAGGGATGCTCTAAACACTCCCCTTCCAAATACCGAATCGCTAAACACAAATTACGATTCAGTAACATGTTAGCAAATCGCAGTTTGTGTTTTCTACATGTGAAAAAACAATTTAGTGGCCTGGAACAGATCAATTATGTGAATCGGGACGTTTCCGACCACAAAAATACATTTGTACATATGGCCCTAAATGCCATAAGCAGGATACTGGAGATTAGACAATGGTTGTGGCCCCAGAATATGTCTGTATCAGGCACTAATTGTAGTGCAGACATGTTGATGTTCTGCACAAAGCTGTGTCCCAATTGTTTATTACATTTCAAGAAGTTTGATTAGAAAGTAAACTTGCAGTGTAGGGGGGAGCAAGCAAACTAAAGGCAGATGAGGTGCAAGTCCCCTGCCCCTCACGTGCCTCTGCAGGAAAGGGATGAAAAACAATTTGGTAAGATTCCAAACTTGCCATTAAAATGTTGGTGTAGAAGAACGTATCACAAACACATTTATTACAAAGGAATTCTTCAGGGTTTCATAAAAGGTGATACTGCAAATTATATGCAGCTGAACAGAGGTGCTCTTATTTTGTAGGCAGCAACTACAGTGGTACAGTCCGAGAACTAGTATCTGATGTATCACAGAAAAATCAAACAAAATAAAAAAGGTAATAAGTTAATAGGTTTTGCTAGTATCTTACTTGACTTTTAGCAATGTGTAGCATGATGTAGATAGAGTTGTTATAAGGATTCATGTTTGTTTTGTCAATTTCAACTTTCTTCGATCATAATTAGGTACGATCATAAAAGTACATAAACAACAATACATTTAAAAATGGTTCTCGTAGATAGAATACGGTAATCATTTCATCTAGATTCTTATAAAAGAGGGTACAAAGTTCATGCGAAGTTTCAGTTTATAGATACTAAAACTGCCAAGTCAGGTATAAGTTAAAATACAGTATATATGATTAAATGAGTTTCCATTATAAAAAAATTATGACCCTAAGGACTTTCGCCTTTTTATACAAGCCCAAAGAAATGAAGCTAACGAGAAGCACACTAGGGGGCAGATTAACAAGAAAGTGACGCATCTGTAAATATGCGTCACTTTCCCTGCGCCACCCTGAGAAACCCTTGCGCCACTATTGATGCGCCGTATTTACAATACAGCAAAACCAAAGCGGATGATGGACGGAGTGTTGAAAATTGCAAGCACTCACCCCCAGTCAACTGATCTGGGTTTAATCCATCATCATTCTTTAGCTCACTCCGCCACCCCAGTTCAGACATGGCCATATGCAAATCAGTCTGACCCTGTGCCTCTTGGGAACAGTCCAGCCCGAACTGCCAAGCCATGTCTTCCCTGGACCGGAAACAAGCATCCTGGGACCGGTTCTGGCTTACAGCCGTCATCAGCCAGGCTATCTTGAATCCAGTGGCAAAGTGAGCAAGGGACCCACGTCTGGGCATACCCTGCCAACTTAGGGCCAACATAGCAAAACCAAAGGGGATGATGGACGGAGTGTTGAACATTGCAAGCACTCACCCCAGTCAACTGATCTGGGTTTAATCCATCATCATTCTTTAGCTCACTCCGCCACCCCAGTTCAGACATGGCCATATGCAAATCAGTCTGACCCTGTGCCTCATGGCAACAGTCCAGCCCAAACTGCCAAGCCATGTCTTCCCTGGACCAGAAACAAGCATCCTGGGACCGGTTTCTGGCTTACAGCCGTCATCAGCCAGGCTATCTTGAATCCAGTGGCAAAGTGAGCAAGGGACCCACGTCTGGGCATACCCTGCCAACTTAGGGCCAACATAGCAAAACCAAAGGGGATGATGGACGGAGTGTTGAACATTGCAAGCACTCACCCCCAGTCAACTGATCTGGGTTTAATCCATCATCATTCTTTAGCTCACTCCGCCACCCCAGTTCAGACATGGCCATATGCAAATCAGTCTGACCCTGTGCCTCATGGGAATAGTCCAGCCCGAACTGCCAAGCCATGTCTTTGGATTTGCTATGTTCGCCCGAAGTTGGCAGGGTATGCCCAGACGTGGGTCCCTTGCTCACTTTGCCACTGGATTCAAGATAGCCTGGCTGATGACGGCTGTAAGCCAGAAACCGGTCCCAGGATGCTTGTTTCCGGTCCAGGGAAGACATGGCTTGGCAGTTCGGGCTGGACTGTTCCCATGAGGCACAGGGTCAGACTGATTTGCATATGGCCATGTCTGAACTGGGGTGGCGGAGTGAGCTACAGAGTGATGATGGATTAAACCCAGATCAGTTGACTGGGGGTGAGTGCTTGCAATGTTCAACACTCCGTCCATCATCCCCTTTGGTTTTGCTATGTTCGCACGAAGTTGGCAGGGTATGCCCAGAAGTGGGTCCCTTGCTCACTTTGCCACTGGATTCAAGATAGCCTGGCTGATGACGGCTGTAAGCCAGAAACCGGTCCCAGGATGCTTGTTTCCGGTCCAGGGAAGACATGGCTTGGCAGTTCGGGCTGGACTGTTCCCATGAGGCACAGGGTCAGACTGATTTGCATATGGCCATGTCTGAACTGGGGTGGCGGAGTGAGCTAAAGAATGATGATGGATTAAACCCAGATCAGTTGACTGGGGGTGAGTGCTTGCAATGTTCAACACTCCGTCCATCATCCCCTTTGGTTTTGCTATGTTCGCCCGAAGTTGGCAGGGTATGCCCAGACGTGGGTCCCTTGCTCACTTTGCCACTGGATTCAAGATAGCCTGGCTGATGATGGCTGTAAGCCAGAAACCGGTCCCAGGATGCTTGCTTCCGGTCCACGGAAGACATGGCTTGGCAGTTCGGGCTGGACTGTTCCCATGAGGCACAGGGTCAGACTGATTTGCATATGGCCATGTCTGAACTGGGGTGGCGGAGTGAGCTAAAGAATGATGATGGATTAAACCCAGATCAGTTGACTGGGGGTGAGTGCTTACAATGTTCAACACTCCGTCCATCATCCCCTTTGGTTTTGCTATGTTCGCCCGAAGTTGGCAGGGTATGCCCAGACGTGGGTCCCTTGCTCACTTTGCCACTGGATTCAAGATAGCCTGGCTGATGACGGCTGTAAGCCAGAAACCGGTCCCAGGATGCTTGTTTCCGGTCCAGGGAAGACATGGCTTGGCAGTTCGGGCTGGACTGTTCCCATGAGGCACAGGGTCAGACTGATTTGCATATGGCCATGTCTGAACTGGGGTGGCGGAGTGAGCTAAAGAATGATGATGGATTAAACCCAGATCAGTTGACTGGGGGTGAGTGCTTGCAATGTTCAACACTCCGTCCATCATCCCCTTTGGTTTTGCTATGTTCGCCCGAAGTTGGCTGGGTATGCCCAGACGTGGGTCGCTTGCTCACTTTGCCACTGGATTCAAGATAGCCTGGCTGATGACGGCTGTAAGCCAGAAACCGGTCCCAGGATGCTTGTTTCCGGTCCAGGGAAGACATGGCTTGGCAGTTCGGGCTGGACTGTTCCCATAAGGCACAGGGTCAGACTGATTTGCATATGGCCATGTCTGAACTGGGGTGGCGAAGTGAGCTAAAGAATGATGATGGATTAAACCCAGATCAGTTGACTGGGGGTGAGTGCTTGCAATGTTCAACACTCCGTCCATCATCCCCTTTGGTTTTGCTGTATTTACAATACGGCGCACCATGGCGCAAGGATTGACAGATGCGTCAGAAATTCTGACGCATCTGTTGACGCAAAAGTCACGCATTGCTGGAGTCGTGTCGCAAGCACAACGCAACTCCAGCAATGCAGGGGGAGGCCTATCCTCGTTGTGCTGCGTTACTCCTTATGCCTGCTTCAAGCAGGCGTAAGAATTTGACTCAGTGGCGTCCTAGAAGTGGCGCAGTGAAATCTTGTAGATTTCACTGCGTCACTTCTACGAGGCGTTTTTGCGTTGGAACGCCCACCCTGCATACATTATACCTGACGCAGGTATAATGTGACGCAGGGCTTTACAACGTGACGCATCTAGCTAGATGCGTCACGTTGTAAATGGGCCGCATTTTTACGCTGCCGCTGCGTCACAAAAAGTGACGCAACAGCGGCGCAAAAATGACGCAAGGGGCTTGTAAATCTGCCCCTAGGTGGTCGGGTAGTGATTTAAAAAAAAATAATGCGACCCTACATTGAACAAAATGATGGCTCTTTAAAATTGGTACAATGTACTTTTTCCTTTCTTTAAGATAATAACCACAGAAGAACAGTATATGAAGGTCTGTTTGGGCAGAGGACTTGTCGCAGGGGCAATTAATCAGGTCAGAATGGTTAAATGTTTTCGATGGGAACCCCAACATTAGTGGTATCAAATTTAACTGAAACCGCAGTAATATGAATTTATGGTGCGGATATTATGGCCTCCTCTAAGTAGGGGTATCCCCTTCCCAAATAGGTAAATGTGGTTGATAGGCCAGAGTAGACTGCTTCCTGTGGTTATTCTCCCTACGAGTGTACTGGGCTTTCATCATAAAAGTGTCCACCAATCTATGCTTTGACATTAGCCTGCAAGTCATTGGGTCAGTAAACAGTACTTTCAACCCCAATTCCATCAATTCTCGCTCGACGTAGTTAATCCATCTAATTTTCTTATAATTATCTAGGCTAAGGCAATCTTTTATTATACTCTGAGTTAAGGGGAGAGTATTCCTTCACCAGATGGAGAACCACAGGAGCAAAGGAGCCAGTCTAATTGAGTCCGTGATATAGGGTAGGCTCAAATCCAGATGGAGTACATAATTAGATGTTGACTGGGGAAGAGAGACCAAGGATTTAAAGAACTTATCTTCAATGATTTGGAGTGGTTCAGTATGTGCCAGACCCCAGACACCCGCTCCATATATGGCCACAGATTTCGTTTTCGCATGATAAATATGCTTGACAGTAGCCAAAGGTTTCATACCCATCCTGGACATAAATGCCTTCAATGCTTCCAAACTCCTTTCCATTCCCATGGCCCTTGCATCGATTAGTCTAGACCATGTTTGGTTCTTATCGAAGAGTACCCCAAGATAGGGAAAGGACTCCACCACCTCGATTTTCCCTGATTCTGTATGGAGGTGGGATGGTTTTCCTCGAGCATCCCCCCCGGCAATAATTACAAATGATTTTGACTGGTTAACCTTCATGTCAAGAGAGTCCATGAAGTCGGCATAAGTGGTGATTAGATGACGCAGCCCTATCTCTGTTCTGGCAATGAGGACTGCGTCGTCTGCATATGCCAGAATTGGGAGCTGGATGGAATCAGACACGGGAAGATCAGGGGTTACACCCAAAAGGGCGTTCCCCACGCCGTTCGTAAAGATGAAAAATCGGAACGGCGCGAGGACACAGCCCTGTCTTACCCCCCTTAAGATTTTAAAAGGGCGGGTACATTCCCCGTTTTTTCCATATCTGACCGATGCTGATGCCTCCGAGTATAGTTGCAGGATAAAATCAATTATTGGAGGGTCGATCCCCATCTCTTCCATGATATACCAGAGCTTTGGGTGGGAAACGCAGTCAAACGCTGCTGAAAGGTCCATAAAGGTGAGATAGATTTTTCCACCCTTAGCCCTTGTATATTTGTCAATGATCAATGAAAGGTTGAGGCACTGATCTACAGTTCCTCTGCCCTCTTGAAACCCATACTGGGCCTGCATTAATATGTTCTTATCAACTACCCAAGCCTCTAATCTAGCTAAAAGCAGACGGCCCATGAGTTTCGTAGCGGTATCTAGGAGGGAGATAGGCCTGTAATTTTTTGGGCTACTCTTGTCCCCCTTTTTATAGATAGGAACTATTATACTTGTTTTCCATGGGGGGGTGGGGCTACTATTGCTATGTTATTAAAAACGTTGGTCAGTAAAGGAACCCAGAGGTCATAGTTGTCCTGAAAGAAGTCTATTGGGACCCCATCCGGGCCAGGGGCTCTTCCTGTTCTGCATGACGATAGGGCCCTCCTAACCTCAGTAAGTGAGAATGACAGGATTGCCCTCCTTCTATTCAGAAGAACGGGTGGGGAAAGGACAGGGGGCTCGGCGGGCGAGAAGATATTAGCAAAGTGCTCTATCCACTCCTCCTCACCGACGTTTGTATCCAGAGAAGGGTCCCTTTGGGTCTTAAAGTACGGTGAATTGATTATGCCCCAAAACTCTCTGCTATTTACCGACATAGGGGCATATTCTCAAGGAGTCTTCGCCGATTTATCGGCACTTTAGCGCCGCAAAAGTGGCGATAGACTTATCGCCCTATTCACAAGCTGGTGCAAACTGCCGACATAGCCAGTTTTCCTGCGATAGCTGCAGCAAAACACATCGCCACGGATGAGAGCGACAATTAACGCTAATGATATGCAGAGTAGGTGTTCCCGCGCAAAAACACACGAAAACACCACTTTGCGATATTCACAACGAGCAGCCAGATCTGCGATGCGACCCGAAAACAGGTGATAAGGCGCGTTAGCAGCAGGGATTTAACACCTGCCTTTTACTGGTGTTAAGCAGGACGACAACCTGCAGTATGAAAGGGAGCCAGCCCAGAGCCACATCTGAAGACCAACACGTGTCATGGATCTAATGATCATGCAGCTCGGAGACCCAAGAGGTCCACAACATTCACCGCCACCACCCCCAGGCCCCCCCCTCTCATGAACCCCCCGCCCGGACTACCACCGAGGCAGCGCAGAACAAGACAGCTGACCTTCCGAAAACGGCATGGCCCCTGAGCCACACAATTGCAGAATGTGGTGAGAGGTGGGAACCAAGTATGTGTGAAGGAGGCAAGTCACCCATGAATAAGAATGTACACAATGCCAAGTGTGGCGGTGATGTGCTGGACAGACTCCAGTATGCAGAGCACAGACATGTCCCTGTGGACATATACTGCTGGTGTGTGCAGTGTTGTGGACAGTGGACGCAAC
The DNA here is from genome assembly GCA_963921515.1 of Calotriton arnoldi. Classification (NCBI taxonomy): domain Eukaryota; kingdom Metazoa; phylum Chordata; class Amphibia; order Caudata; family Salamandridae; genus Calotriton; species Calotriton arnoldi. The sequence continues at coordinate 54,843 of CAWUFW010019047.1, read as the reverse complement.
CATCTTACCTCAGGCAGTGGGGAAGACCTCGCTCATGTAGCTGTGTCGTCCCCCCCTGTACGCGGAAGCAGAGTGGGCTGGTCCGGCGTACGCCACACCAGCGTAGGAGTGTGAATAAATAGACCGGGGCTCTGGGCGTGGTTCACTTCCGGGATGGCCAACGCGTCTGCCAGGTCGGCGCCCCTCACCCTGCCACGAGTCCGCCACTGTGACCGCCAGCCTCCTCAGCCGATCGCTGCCTTCCACGACACAGGCCCCCAGCGCACCCAGTGGCACAGCACCGCGGAGTAATGTGTGTGCTGACTACTGCCTTCGGCCTACACTGCGGTCAGCAGGTCCCCAAAGTCAAACGACGCATCATAGCAGGCCGCGCACCCGCTGAGCGCTCCAGGTGCCACTAACTCTGTGCAGCTCAAGTCAACGCCACGTGGCTGTGGGCCCTTGCTGACCGCTGCCTCCAGCCTACACTGTGGTCAGCAGGTCCCCCAAGTCAATTTCAGTCTTGATTTATTTATGGCAGAGTCCAGTAGGCAACAGACATTGCTTCCAGTGCGGGCCACCCGGACGACGCTTCATCGATGGCTGCACACCCGCTGAGCGCTCCAGGTGCCACTAACTCTGTGCAGCTCAAGTCAACGCCACGTGGCTGTGGGCCCTTGCTGTCCGCTGCCTCCGGCCTACACTGCGGTCAGCAGGTCCCCCAACTCAAATAGAGTCTTCATTCATGGCTGGCCCAGTTCAGTAGGCAACAGACATTGCTTCCAGTGGTGGCCGCCCGGACGACGCATCATCGCTGGCTGCACACCCGCTGAGCGTTTCAGGTGCCACTAACTCAGTGCACCACAAGTCATCGCCAAGTGGCTGTGGGCCCTTTCTGACCGCTGCCTCCGGCCTACACTGCGGTCAGCAGGGCTCACAATTCAAATTGAGTCTTTATTTATTTATGGCGCAGTCCAGTAGGCAACAGACATTGCTTCCAGGGCGACCCGCCCGGACGACGCATCATCGCAGGCCGCGCACCCGCAGAGCGCTTCCGGTGCCACAAACTCAGTGCAGCTCAAGTCATGGACCCTTTATGATGTAATCATTTGTGTGTGAGTCCAGTTCTGGTGCCCCTACCTCAGTGCACTGCAAGTCATGGACCTTTTATGATTGAATCTGTGTGTGTGATCCGATGATCACTGTTCTAGTTGTTGCCAGCACCAACCACTCCCTGAGGGCTGGCTCACACTCACCCCACTCCCATCCAGCATAGGCGTCACTGGACATGTGACCCTGGTAATAAAAAGGGGCCGGGCGCACGTGCCCGTAGCCAGATCCACTATCTATCTAAGTGTGTCCGTGTGGTCATTATGTATGCGTGATGGCCCCTGGCCCTACCACATCACATCGTGCAGTGGACAGCGGACGCAAGCATGTCACCTCAGGCAGTGGGTAAGACCTTGGACATGTAGCTTTGTCGTCGTCCCCTGTAAGCGTGAGCGGAGTGGGCTGGGCCAGCGTACGTCAATCCAGCGCAGGTGTGTGTAGAATTAGCCCGGGGCTCAGGGAGTGGTTCAGTTCTGGTCTGGACAAGGAAGTCACCAATGCGTGTGTCTCTGTTGTAGTGTCGGTGCCACCCGGCCCGCAATTGACAATGTTGCAATGTAGCATGCACCCGGAGGGCGGTCTCACATGAACGGAGAAATGAAAGAGCGCAAGAACGCTCGGGGTCTTGGCTCATACATTCCAAGTGTTGTGTGTATCTGCATTGCCGCTGCATGAGCCAAATGCCTAGCCTTAATCGCAGCGCGAGTTCAGCCAGGCATGAACTCTACATCTGTGTCCGCACTATCCCTACCATAGGCCTACACTCACGTGGCCGCCCACCTTCAACTGCCAACATCACAGTGTCGTTGTCAGGCTTGTGGACATGCGCAGACAGGCATGACAATGGTGTGCCGTTGGAGTGCAAGTGATGCAACGGCGCAGCGTACACAAGTGAATAGGCTCGGGGGAGGAGCAGCTGTGAGGCAACGTAACACACAGTGATGCCGCTCATTTGCCACATGCAAGCCATGTCAAACATGAATCCCAAAGTTGCACACATCCCACCCCACTCCCAACAAGCCACATCACACTTCATGAATTCAAGCAGATGACAAACTGACATTAGGGATGAAAGCTCCTTTGTCTGAACTATCAGGCGGAAGCACATCTGCACATCTGACCTCGGAATTGCATGTGCCCGGCACCCCCTGACAGATACGATAGCAGTTGAGGACGACTCCCACACTACGCACAGCCCGACGACAGACCAACGTATACACACCCCACACACAGAAGTCCTTGCTCGGAGTTATCTTGCATGGAATGGCCTTCACACTTACTCCCACACCATCCCAGGCGTACAACCGTTGCACACTAAAACAACTCATTGATCCGAGCTGTGGCATTTCATCCACAGAACTGGCGCAGGTCAGAACAGTGCCGCTTCAACCAGGGCCACTAACGCAATGGCAGAACATCCCGGACACATGCACAACCCCTGTCACGTGGAACTGTACCGTGCACATATGCTGCATTTACTGGGGGCACTGCCATTGGTAGTGCTGCTGGTCAGTTACCGGCTGAGCTTCCGCCTTGCCAACGTCACCTGCGTTCAGCCTGTGTTGCATTGTCGATTGTGCATATTCGAGTGGTCCATGGATGTCTGCCTATCCAACAGGACGGTAGCCGAACTGGATTTCGACATGTGTGTGCGCCCCCTGTTGGCCCATGACCAGGAGTGTCACCGTGATACCCGTCTATGGGATGCCTGGATACTTGGCATACATGCTGGCAGCTGGACCTGGGAATTTGCAGAACTCCTCGTGTGCAGTGACCACATTGAGCCGCTCCCCTATTGGGCTGTAGTGCTAATTGGTGACAGGGGGTGGACGCAGCACATCTGTCCGGACCTGCTAATGGCTAGCCTCGCCGTCCTGTTCGATGGAGTCGACAACTACCTCATGTTGGAAATGATTGCCTACGAAGCTGCAATCGCTTTCATGGATGTGTAACTACGTACCTGCAGCGACAACAGTTTGGAACCCATTGCACATGTCCCGACACCTTGTTGCATTTTGGGGTTCTGGTCACATATCCCACGACAACAGTGGACATGGCTGCATTCGCCTGGACCCCGAATACGTGGGCGGACAACCACGCGGGGTAACACACACCTGTGAAAGGTGAGGCACTCCTCCGGAGTGGACAGCGGCGCTTGGCAACGTTCCTCATTCTGACATACTGCTGCATTGGTCCGCATGTTGTGGCACTTCTCTTGCCTGTGCTGGCACGCATATGCTAATAAAGTCTACGCACATTCACTTGTATTCAACTGTGATGTGAGTTGTTTTGGATGACGATGTGTGTCTCACTGCCTATCTGGGTCACGCACATACATGCGCATTGATAGCATTACCCAGGGAGAACCATTTCTGTGGAATCACTGTCCCTACATTCATCAATACTTTCATGCTTAATTGATCAGGGCCATGACACATCAGTGTGAATTTGAATGTTTTATTCGCATTCAGTGGGGTGTTTTAGCTGGACCAGTACAGGGCCAATCAAACCCCACTTTACATTGTCGCCCCGTGGAGGGCCAGCCAAAGTCCTTAAGGGATGGACAGGTTCATCGGGAGAGGAAGACTTCAGTCCACAGTGTGATTGCTGTGTCATTGGTAACCAATCCAAATATGGCAGTCCATGTCGAGGTCCAAGGTGAGTGTCGCTGAGTGTAACGGGGGACAGTGGAAGATGTTATTCCAGGGCATGATGCAGAGGGCAGAAACAAGCTGAAGCAGGCCATATGGTGGTGATGTATGCTACCACTTCAATCTTACCACCAAGCCAGATTCATCATAATCTTCGTCCTCTGATGTGTCAGGTGCCTCACATGTGGGTGGTGGTGTTTGGTCTGCCGCACTGTGTGGCACTGACACTTCAGGGGGCGGAGATGTGGATGGAGTAGTAGCAGCAGCAGTAGTCATCCGCGCCAGGCCGTGTGGCGGCAATGCCATGATGAGGATCTGCAGGTCATGGGAGATCCGAGCTACATCTCGCTGGTGTGCAGCCGTGGCAGCCAATCGTTCCGCATGCATCCGCTCCATGTTCTCCATGATCCTCCACATGTGCCCCAACTCCCGGCTGACATCGCTGGAGCCACTCTGACTAGACACTTGTTCTCGTCTCCGAGTCATGACTCCAGCGATGTCAGCCATGCATTGTTGGAGAGCATGGAGCGGACAGTGGGTGTCCGTTAGGGACTGTCAATGGACCCTGATGGGACTTAGACACCCACGTATGGCATCTAGTTTGGCTGCCATGAGGTCGAACCCCACCCGCAGCTGATCAGCCATCTTCTCCTGGCACCCTAACACACGGCGCTGGAATGCCATGTGTTGGTCGTGGGGGTCCTGGGAGACAGCCGTGGTGGTGGGTGCTTCCTGCTGTGTGGTCTGTGCAGGGGGTGGGGTCTCCTCGATGCAGCTGGGCTGCCCTGCTCCTGGAGGTGGGGTGCCGAAGCTGTCCATGAGCTGCTGGAGGGCGTCAGTGTCAATGTTGGGGAGGTCCTCTTCGTCATCAGTGCTGAGTTGTTGTGTCTGCTCTGCAGGAGGTGTTGATTCTCCCTCTGCAATGTGAAGGGGAGATGCAGATTGACACTGTGTTCACATGTATGTTCACGCATTGTACAAGTTTACTAACGGACTGCATGACAATGTACATTGTGACTGTTTGTGAAGAGATGCCTATTTGATGCGGGACAGTTGACATTTCTACACCATCAGGGATGTGAGGTTGTACTTGTCCATTGTCATCTCACAGGTTCCTGCTATGCCAAATGCGAATGGCCATTTTCTACACAAAAGCGGCAGCAGTTGTGTCCTCTGTTCTGTTGTGGGAGTGTTGCAGTTTGTACCACATTGTTGTCAATGTTGGGGTGCTCTGATTCTTATGTGTGTGTGCTGCATTGTGGGTGTGTTGCCCCTTCAGCTCTGATTTGGCTGGCCCTTCTCCCTTTCAGGCGGTGTGCCTTTCACTTCTGTGCTTATGCAGTGCTGAGATGTTGCAGACTTGGGTGAATTGGGCTCTTGGTCGGAGTTGTGACTCTTGGGCATTGTTTGTCCGCAGATGTGCTCTACTTAATTGTGCATGTGTGCCATTGTGCCCATCTCCCCCCGTCCCCCCGGTCCCTGGTCGTTACTCACCCTGTTGCTGTTGGCTCAGGTCATGTTGTGCCGTGTCCGGTCCACCAACTCCTGCCACCGTCTCCCCAATGATGACTCGGGTCACCATTTCCTCCATCTCATCCAGCTCCTGGTGTGTCGCTGGGCTCCCACCTCCAGTCTGCATTGCTGTTCTCAGGTTGGCAGCGATTTTCAGCTTGGTTTTGCGCTTCACAACAGTCCAGCGCTTCTTGCAGTCGTCCACTTCCCTTCTCTTCACTCCGACAGCATTCACCTTGGCCAAGATGGACTGCCATATTGTATTTTTAGTTGCCAATGTCACAGTGGAGGTGATGTACAGTTGGTGGTGGTGTTCTGTCACCTCCGTAATGAGGATCTGGTTTTTCTGCGTACTGAAACGCGGGTTCCTCTTATTCTTCTCCTTGCCCTTCCCTGTCCCCGAGGTCCCAGGCTGGTCCACCGTGGGGCTTGTGGGGTTCGGGTTGTCCTCTGTACTTGCTCCGGCTCCCTCCTTGGTGCTTCGCAGTTGTTTGTGTTTTATTTGTATTTCATTTTTGCCGCTTTTATAGTTATTGTTCCCGCCTTACTTGTGGGACTTGCGGGCCTGGCGCTGCTTTTCGCTGAATTTTTATCGCAGTTGGGCCCATCGCAACTTTTTTCACGTTCGGGTTTTCTTTTTTATCGCCGTCACGGTAGTTGTATCGCGGACATTTGAGGCGTTCTCGGGAAATTATCGCATGTTACCGCCATGTTGGGAATACGACGTTGACACGGAGTTATTTACCCGCGATAGACGGCGATATGGAAAATTGCGTTAGCCTATTTTGGCGATGTTTATCGCACGTTCTTGTGAATATCCCGCATAGAAAGTGAAAGCAGCGCAGCGCTGATAAAGCCTCTTGCATTTTTCATCAGAGGGCAAATTTATTTTACAGCACATAATAGTGCAGGGGCTCCGCGCTCCATTTTAATGGGTTATTACCAACATAGAAAAGAGAGTACATTAAATACTTCTAAGGTTGTTACCCGCTTGCGTCCGAAGTCAGCTTCACTTTCAAATCATAATCCATGTCTGCAGGGGTTGGGACCCCCTCGCTATACCTAGGGGCTCTGCTGCTGTACCAGCATGTAACGGCGGGAGATACTCAGGGGGCGGGGGGAGGAGGGTCTGCACTGTGCCTGGCTCTGCCCACAGCATACAAATATACAGCTGGTAATTTGCGTCGCCCCACTGACGTAAAACTGTCGTGTTGGGACCGCATTACGCTTGCTTTACTTGTCTGTTTCTAAGGTGTTATTAGCTCGGTTTCTAAAACCTTCAGGGGCAGATTTACAAGCCCCTTGCACCACTTTTGCGTAATTTTTCCCATGTTAAAAGTGACGCAAAAGTGGCGCAAGGGGTTTGTAAATCTGCCCCTCAGTGTCAGAGCGAATCCAACAGGCAGAAAACAGATCGAAGTTAGGGACGTCCGAACACAACAAACTTGCAGGACTGAATGTTACAATGCACACAATGAATGAATATTTGGTACATTTTCTGATTCAGTAAACCGGAGGTGAGCAAGCACCTTCCCGAAATTGCATGTTAGTTTATGCGACGTACATAACGGGTGATATTATCAATTTACTTCCAATAAGGACAACGTAATTTTGATGTAAATAATAGGACAAACAGCTGCAATAAAAACATTGAGGTGGGTGACTGTGCCTTTTTAGGTCTCGCGCCTAGCGTTGCAGTGCGCAGCCCTGCTCGCGCAGCGCGAGACCTCTAGAAAGGGCTTCTGAAAACGACCCACACGCTCGTGCGTGTGGTTTTGTTTTCAGAAGCCCTCATTGGCTGTAGCGTGCGTTTTTTTAGAAAAAACGGCACGCGATTGTGCAAAAGCGGGCGCATGTCCCGCCTTTGCTCCTCCCATTCCCAACGGTGGCCAGAACGCGCAGCAGCGCACGTTCGCCTCGCTGCCGCGCTCCCTGGCCCCCGCTCCTCTGTGGTGCGCGCGCACCACAGGTTTCTAAAATGTTATGCATAAATCACCCCATTGGCGCGCACGTATAATAAAGCACTGTTGCATTTGCTCTTACATTTTTTTTACATTTCCTGTTTTGCACCCTGACCCATTCCCCGTTCTTGCACATCCCAATCTATACATTACAACACAAGGAAACTCCTGCAGAGATATAAAACATCGAGAAAATAAATTCTTCAATTAACTTCCATTACGGGCATTTTAAGTGTAAGAAAAAATAAGATTACATTTCGTGAAAAAATGTAATTCTACAAACTAAATCGGAGCGCTAGTTTTAAACCTTACTAAAAAAAACCTCTAGATTTTATGCAGCTGTATTGTGTACGTGCACGCAACAGCTGGACCACCAATGTATAAGTGGCCTAAAGGACGCATGCGTTTTAGCCCGTTTCTAAAGCATTTTGACGCGGACATCCGGTGGCACCGGAAGGGACGTCATCCAGGAAGTAACTTCACTGCCTGTGCCGACATTATCAGAAACAGGCGAGGATCTCAAAGGTACATGAAATAGGAGAATGATTGCTTTCCTTTCCCTGTTCAAATGCATTATTCAGCAACTAACAACTTGAAGATCTGGCATTCAGCCCAGTTTCCGAATTGCTTCGAGGTAAAAGCGTGGTCAGCGAAATAGGGGGATCGGATCGTACTCCGAAATAGCGGGCACCCGGTTACAATTTTTTTTTTGTTGCATATTTATATAGCGCGAACTCGACCCGAAGATATTGGAGCGCTTTACATGAGCACCGTATTTACATTACACATTCAGGCATGGGGAGATTAAGTGATTTAATTCTGGTTTCCAGCACCAAAGTCGGCAGTCTAGCCGACGGACCACATCGGATCCCCTTTTTGGGGAGTATTTTGGGGGTATTGGGTGTTTTTCTTTCTGGCATTGCATCTGAACTAATATTTAATCTGCAGCAGTCTTCTTCCTCGTTTAATTGGGGCCTGACTCTGAGCATTCTTCTGGAGATAAGTACAATTACGTTTTATTTTACCTAAAACTACTCCGCTCCGTATTTGCTCATTGAAAATGTATGCATTCCATTTCCGTGCTCCTAATGTTAATCAACAACAGCTGACCTGTAGTTTTTTTCTTTTTCCTGATGGTTAATAATGCCTGTTCTATCTTTTACGTTTTGGCCTTTCTGGTCTGTATGTTAATTGACATCCGATCCCTTCGTGTCAAGTTCTGCTCCATAAAACTGAGAAAAACATACCATCTTCCTATCTGAGACTGCTAGCCTCTGATAGCAAGAGGGTATGTTTTGTTTAGTCTCTAATAGGACTAGGGTTTGTTTGTTTCAGTTTTATGGCGCAGAACTTAACCCGAAGGGATTGGAGCACTTGTACAAGGGCATTCATTATATTACACAGGGTCACATTTGTTTTTCCTTTAGGCACGGGAAGCTTACGTAATTTGCCGATCATAGGATGTTGAGTGGACGCCAGATCTTTTGAGGTACTATCTGGTAGTTCCTGCAGGTATGACCGCATACTCATCTGAGCTTCCAATTTATTAGGTATAACCTGCAGTTTTGGCGATCCCTGCCTGTATGGGTTTTACAATGGAGGCAGTTTGTGGCCTTTTCTAGGGCACATCTATCTACCACGATTTGAGGCTGCCTGTTTATCACCTCACTTAGGCTATGTTGTTTGCAAAGCTATTCTTCAGTCATTGCTCGGTCAGTCTGCTGGTGGGCCGTGACATTTTTAACATTACAGGCCCACCAGTGAAATACAAACGTGGTGGCAATAATAGTGTCCGTCTTTCCATTCATCCCACCTACCACTGGTACCTTGATTCTTGGGAAGCTTTGAATGGCACACTTTATTGGACTAATGTTCTTCTAAATCACACATTTCGACCATAATCATGCTCTTTGCCTTGCAGATGCTGATTTTCAGTCTTGCCTGTGGTAAGGGGCACAGTGGTTTCAGTCATAACGTCTCAGCTGTTCCTGCAGCCTGTGCTCCCCTTTTCGCATAGTTAACCACACAGCTGTTTGGATCTCCACAACTCTGCTATCAAGTATTTCAAATGTCAATGTCTGCCATCATATGTTCAGCAAAAACATATATGTAGATGTCGAAGTGGTTAAAAACGGTGTTAGAATATTTTGGCCTCCCTCCTACATGGTTGTTTCTGAACCAAACCTCTCAGTTTCTCACAGCCATGTATGAGTAGCGCAGGTGAGTTATTTTTTGCTTTCTGCTTTGAAGTCATGTTTATCAGATTATAAAACCTGGGACTCTAGGTACAGAATGCAGTGTGAAACCGGACCTGGCAAAGCAAGTAGTTGGCCGTCAGCCTTCTGGCTTTGTCAGTGCTAGTTTTGCATCATCATGTCTTTTTGCAAAACGCTGTCAGAAGAAGCTGCAGGGTTCTTGTCAGTGTAAAAAAAATAACTAAAAGCAAAGATTTTTTTGTTCTCTGATGGCACACCTGCTATAACAGTTGATGACACTGAAGGAACTACGTTATCTCACAATGTGTTCCTCATGAAAGGAAAGAATGATGTTACAGTGAAGTTAGTAATTGGCTTGAGTGTGCTGACCCTTTGGCCACTGTATGCTGCAGCGGGTGGGACAAAAATGTAAATGACGCAACAGACCAGTGGAAGAAGAGGCCTGGCTGAACATCCTTGCAATTTAAATATATTGGATATATAATTTTAGTGAAATCACCAGACATAAAAACCCCTGGGTTGGATGACCTATATAAGAAATGATGCTTGAAACTCATTCTATCACCTTTTTTTCCTCTCTTGAATCTTTATTCTCTCTTTTCATCTTATACTTTTTGCCAGTCTTCCCTCTCAATTTCTATTGTTCCATATCTTTTCATCACAATTTTGTTTTTCCTACCATGTTTCAGTCTTCCTTTCTATTTCTTATTTAATCTACTTAATGAAGTTCCCTTTGAGGTCAAAGCCTACCAGACAGCACACCGTACATCATTTAGAGGGTTGTTGCTAATTCTTTCCCTACTTGGCCATCTGGAATTTACCTGTTCTCCGGTATTAGCCACACCTTCTCCAAAATAAGAAGGATAACTCTGTAAGCTATGCCATTGACAACAAGCATTTGCAATGTAATAGGTCTCGCATTTGCAAAAGTTTGAGCTATTGGCATTGTAAATGACAAACATTTTATCTATGTGTTGGTTTTTGAAAACAGATAAATAAAAGGCATTGTCATTTACAATGCCAATAGCTTGAACTCTCGCAAATGCAATAGTTCTCGCATTATTACAGTTTGAGCTATTGGTGTTGCATTATTTAGCAATGCCAATAGCTCAAACATTAACAATGCGAGACCTATTGCATTGCAAATGCTTGTTTTTGTTTTGCACGGCGCGGCCGCCATACTTGAAAATACAGCTCGGCATGCCGCTCTGCAACCATTATAAAAAGAGTTTGCCGACAGAACACATGAACAATGGGAGCGGAAAGAAACTGTACTTGGGCGGGGCTGTTGCCTGCAAAAACGGAAGTGACATATCGCTACTTGAACCATTCAGGAAGCAGCAAACGAGGGACACTGCTCTGAACCAATGGGAAGGCAGCAGGCGGGAGCTAAGTCATTTATCCAATTTATCCACTACAAGAGGTCTTCCTGCAGCGCATGCGCGCTGCCGAGGCTCGACCTAAAAAACACATGCACTCTAATAGGGTGCCAAAAAGTACTCCTGTGGGGTGCTGAAAAGAAAAGAAAAAAAATGGAAGCAGTGGAAGGATAGAAATCATGCAATCAAAAGGTTGGCAAAGAAGCTATGATCCAGGGGAGGGACAAACGCAAAACGATGAAAGAAAACCATGGAACAATAAATTGGCAAGAAAAACAAGCAATACAATGGGCTGACAAAGCCCGCTGTAAATATTGGTAATGCTTGCAATATGTCTTTCGGCAACAGGCAAATAAACCGGTGTGCATGTGAGACCTTTAAAGGGAGGCTTCAAATGTGAATCTGGTCTTGCAAGAACTGATTTGGAAAACCATCTTCAGATAAAGTGTTGCCAGTCGCGTTGTCAGTGTATTATGGGCCCTATTGCAAGGAAGGAAATGGTTCCATGGACACTGTTCGAACTGCGAATTACAGCCATAATCTCGCTTCAGTGGGCCCCTCAGCACCAAAGGAAGCTCCGCCCCTGAGTGTTGCCCATCCCTTTAAACATCTTGCTTGCACAATGCAGGTTTGGTTGACCTGCTTGAGTTCAGCTCTCCATCTGCCACCGTTTGAATATGGCTATTCAGTATGCCTCGTCGGAAGAAACGTGTGGCAAAAACATCACTCTTGCAGTTCAAACTGATTTAGAACAATTAGCAGACTACAGGTACATTTTGCGACGTTTGACGGCAAGCTGAGAAAGCATTATTCCCGTTGAAACTGTTTTTTTAGGTCTCGCCTACGCAGCGCGCATGCGCTGCATAGGAAAAAGACCTTTAGCCATCGAGTCGGTTTTGAGGCCAAAAACGTGCACGCGTTGCATTGCTTTCAATGGCAATGCGTGCACGTTTGGCGATTCCCTTGCGGGCGCGAGCTTTGGCACCATCTGTTTCTAATTAACTTGGAAACAGATGGTGCCCTTGCTCGCGCACGCAAGTGAAACAGGCTGCCTGTGTCTCCCCCTGCATCTGTCTGTCTCTTGTATTCCTTCTAAATCTACCCCTCTGTTTCTCTACACCACTCTCGCTCCTTTCTATTTCTCTCTTTCCGTCTGTCTCTACTTCTCTCTCTGTCTTTCCCCTCTTGCTCCCTCTGCCTGTCTCTGTCTCCCCCGCCTCTCACTTTCACCAGAACTCGCCCGCCCGCGTCACCCTGTGCCGCTTCCTTGTGGTGTGCTCGATCCCGGCCCTGCCTGCTTCCTTGACCGTACTAGCGAAGGCATAGGTAGGGCACAGTTGAGAAGTATTTTCTGCAAAAACAGCACAGGCAAAGATTGAGGAATGCTGCGTGTAACTGCGAGTGACCGCTACCTTCTATTTAAATTTTATGATTTGCCAAAGTATCTGTGTGAAGTGAAGTAACCAGGTTCCCTCCCTAGCACGAATCTCAACATAATTCTCGGTTCGTGAATGTGTAATCCACGCGAACAAGAGCACGGATGATGCGGCCTCCCGGGGCCGGGGTGTTGTGAATACGGGAGCAGACTGTTTTAATGCCTTTAAGACTGAGCCAAAAACCCACTTGGCGCTTTGATCTAATGAACTTTCAGTGAGTGATAAGCGCTGCTGTGCCTGCCCGAGACTCTGCTCTGACGCTTTTAGAAACACTGAGGGCCATTTGCCACCCAGAATAGGGCGCGAACAGAAGCCAACCGATCATCAGAGGGGCAGAGTCTTATTAAATTATCAGCAGCCGGCTCCAGGCTGCGACAGCTTGACAGCGACATCTCTGGCGGGGGTCAGAATGGATTCCCGAGACCCGGAAGTTCACAGGCTCTCTGACGGAGTCTGCATTTCCTACTCAGAGCCTGGCCAGCGGGGCTCTCTGATGAGCCTGGTGTGCTGGCATTTTGATGTGATGACTTGCACGGCTACACACACCTCCATTTTTTTTTTCATTTGTGATAACATGATTTCTTAAAATGAAGCCAGCTAATACATATTGGCAAAACTATTTATTACATTTGAACATGTCATAGTACTTCATTCACATATTCTTACCAGGTTGAATTACATCACAACGAAAGTATGCTGTGTGTGCATTGGGAACTGTTGCCTATAAATTCTAATAGAGGAACTGTAACCCACAGAGATGCCTTACCAGATATCGATGTAATAATCTCTGTGGGTTCATACTCGTAATGAGAGCACTTTTGGCCAGCTCTGCTTTTCTTCCCTCTGAGGTGTATAAAATGAGTTCTGTAAAGTTGTAAACTGCAAATGTTTGTCTGTGTGTGCTTGGGTTTGTGTCTGTGTGTGCGTGTCCTTGTGTGCCTAAGTGTGTCTCTGTGTATGTGTGCGCTTGTGTGCTTTAGTGTGTGCGTGTGGGCTTGTGTGCTGATTAGCAACATTTTTAGGCGCTAAACAAAAACATCTACAGCAGGATGAACCGGGCTGCAGAAAGGAGCCACCGCTTTGGGGGCCCTGGTGTTGTCTTTTGTACGATACACACACCGTGTGCCGCCCACCAGTGCAGGGAGCCAGCTCCTGCACGTGTTCGGAAAATGAGCGTCAGACAAAGAAACACAGGGGCATATTATCAAGGGCTTTATCGCTGCTTTAGCTGCACTTTTTGCCGCTAAAGCGGCGATATTTTTATCGCCCTATTAGCAAGCTGTCGCTAACAGGCGTTAGCGACAGCTTTTAGGCGTTAGCGGCCGGGATTCACATCGCCTTGCATGTCAGCGATAATTATCGCTAATGACATGCAAGGAAGGCGTTCCCTACCTAAAGCGACTGAAAACAGTCGCTAACACCACTACCCCTATTAGCAAGGCAGGCGAAGCGATAAAATAGTCGCGCTAAGCGCGTTTATCGCTAGATTTTATCACCTGCTAGTGAGGATGACTTACCTGTTTAAAGTATAGGAGGTGGATTCTAATGCTGAATCCACCTTAGCGATAATGCGAGAATATCGCTGCTTTTCCAGCGATATTCTCACATTTTGCCGCTATCGCTGGAAATTTTATCGCTATGGAGATAAACCTTGTTAATAGGGTGTTATCTCAGCGATATTTTCCAGCGATAGGCGGCGTTAACCAAAGTCGCGCTAAGCGCGGTTAGCGATAAATATCGCTATTCCTTGATAATATGCCCCACAGGGCGCAGCAGCGGGGCTATTGTTTCCAAATGGTGCTACGTGGGTTTGGAATTACCAAATAAATCAAAAGCAACCAAAGGCATGCAGATTACTATGCTCTTTTTAATGCATTCTACAGAAAGCACCCTTAGCAACTGGTGTACTTACTAGGGCTGGGCGTAGTTGGCGTAGCGCCACTACGCAGAACTTTGGAAAAAATGTGTGGAAAACGAGCGCACGTCCTGAGGGTCCGGGTGCCCGGGACAGGGGTCCCTCGTGCCTGGGCAGGCTCCCCGATCTCCCCGGCCTGGCTGGGATGAGAAGCACGGACCGGCCCCGGGGACTGCGTTTCGGTCAGGGCCTGGGGTTTGGGAGCCCCCGTCCTGCCGCCTGCCAAGTGTCCATCTGCCCGGGACAAGGGTCCCTGGTGCAGAGCCCCGGAGACCTGCAAGGGCATGCGGGAGCCCTACCGCTATGGCTCGGCTCAGGGCGGGCAGATGGCAGTCCTTTCGGTCCCGGCCATCTGGTCGCACCTCTCCCCTCGGCCATCTGGTCGCACGCAATGCTTTCCAATGGGGCGACCAGATGGCCGGGCTGCCCTGGAAGTCCCGATGAGGGCTCATTTGCCTCCCGGACCCCAGCCAGGGCTCCAGGAGGTCGGGCATGTTCGCGCCCAGGGTCCCCTGAGCCTTGCGGTGCGCACGGATTCCCAGAAAGCGGGGTAGCCTTCCTCCGGATTACTAGGGGCAGGGTATGCCGGGACACCCCTCCTGGGCTGGCGGTACTCTGCCGGGGACCAGATGGGCTATGCCCGGACAACACCTCCCGAGGCATCCGGGGCTCCCTCCTCCGGCCCACGGTGTGGCAAGGTGCCCGGGACGGGCTCCATGGGTCCCGGGCAGTCCTCCCCGGGCGCCCGGGCCCGAGAGCTCCCATGGTCCTCCCCGTGCCTGAGGCCCAGCCGGGGTCCCCGAGCCCCCGGGACGCGGAGCCCCTGAGCCCTGCGTGGGCAGGCGGGAGCCCTACCGTGAAGGCTCGGCTCGGCTCTGCTCTGCTCGGGCGGGCAGATGGGAGTCCTTTCGACCCCAGCCATCTGGTCGCACGCAATGCTTTCCAATGGGGCGACCAGATGGCCGGGCTGCCCTGGAAGTCCCGATGAGGGCTCATTTGCCTCCCGGACCCCAGCCAGGGCTCCAGGAGGTCGGGCATGTTCGCGCCCAGGGTCCCCTGAGCCTTGCGGTGCGCACGGATTCCCAGAAAGCAGGGTAGCCTTCCTCCGGATTACTAGGGGAGGGTATGCCGGGACACCCCTCCCGGGCTGGCGGTACTCTGCCGGGGACCAGATGGGCTATGCCCGGACAACACCTCCCAAGGCATCCGGGGCTCCCTCCTCCGGCCCGCGGTGTGGCAAAGTGCCCAGGACGGGCTCCACGGGTCCTGGGCAGTCCTCCCCGGGCGTCCGGGCCCGAGAGCTCCGGCTGGCCTCCCCGTGCCTAAGGCCCGGCCGGGGTCCCCCGAGCACCCGGGAAGCGGAGCCCCCGAACCCTGCAAGGGCAGGCGGGAGCCCTACCGCAAAGGCTCGGGGGTGGGCAGATGGGCGTCCTTTCGGTCCCGGCCATCTGGTCGCTCCTATCCCCTCAGCCATCTGGTCGCACGCAATGCTTTCCAATCGGCCTGGAAGTCCCGATGAGGGCTCATTTGCCTCCCCAATCCCAGCCAGGGCTCCAGGACGTCGGGTGCATCCGTTCCCAGGGTCCCCTCAGTCTCGCGATGCACACGGGTTACCAGAAAGGAGGGTGGCCTTCCTCCGGATTACTAGGGACAGGGCACGCCGGAACCCCTCTCGGCCTAGCGGTCCTCAGCTGGACAGGCCAGGATGCTGCCCCAGCCTGGGGTCCGTCCCCGGGCCAGCCGTGTGGCAGGATGCCCGGGACGGGGTCCTGTGGGCCCGGGGAGCCTCCCCCTGCTCGGCTGGGTTCAGGGGCTCCCAGGGGCCCTGGGGAGGGCGGCCTCCCCACCCTGGGCTCCGTCCTCGGTCCTGCCGCGTGGCAGGGTGACCGGGACAGGGTCCCGTGGGCCCGGGGAGGCTTCCCCTGCGCCTTTGGGCCCGGGAGCCCCGGCTGGGTCCAGGGGCCCCTCCGTTCCCCGGGTCGGGTGCTCCAGCCCTGGGCCCCGTCCCCCGGCCTGCAGCTATGCCAAAGGTCCGAGACGGGCTTCCATCATGCCAGGGGAGCCCCCCTCGCTTGGCTGGGTTCAGGAGCTCCGTCCGGGGCCCCTGAGGGCCCGGGGGAGGGTGGCCTCCCCACCCCGGGCTCCGTCCTGGGTCCTGCTGCGTGGCAGGGTGCCTGGGATGAGGTCCCGTGGTCCCTGGGAGGCTTCCCCTGCGCCTCTGGGCCCGGGAGCCCCGGCTGGGTCCAGGGGCCCCGGCTGGGTCCAGGGGCCCCTGTGGGCCTTGGGTCAGGTGCTCCAGCCCTGGGCCCTGTCCCCCGGCATGACGCTATGCCAAAGGTCCGAGACGGCGTTCCGTTGTGCCCGGGGAGCCCCCCTCGCTTGGCTGGGTTCTGGAGCTCCGTCCGGGGCCCCTGAGGGCCCCGGGGAGGGCGGCCTCCCCACCCCGGGCTCCGTCCTCAGTCCTGCCGCGTGGCAGGGTGCCCGGGACGGAGTCCCGTGGTCCCGGGGAGGCTTCCCCTGCGCCTCTGGGCCCGGGAGCCCCGGCTGGGTCCAGGGGCCCCTCCGGGCCCCGGGTCAGGTGCTCCAGGCCTGGGCCCTGTCCCCCGGCATGACGCTATGCCAAAGGTCCGAGACGGGGTTCCGTTGTGCCCGGGGAGCCCCCCTCGCTTGGCTGGGTTCAGGAGCTCCGTCCGGGGCCCCTGAGGGCCCGGGGAGGGCGGCCTCCCCACCCTGGGCTCCGTCCTCAGTCCTGCCGCGTGGCAGGGTGCCCGGGACGGGGGTCCCGTGGTCCCAGGGAGGCTTCTCCTGCGTCTCTGGGCCCGGGGGCCCCGGCTGTGTCCAGGGGCCCCGGCTGGGTCCAGGAGCCCCTCCGGGCCCCGGGTCGTGTGCTCCAGGCCCGGGCCCTTGCCTCTATGCCAAGGGCCCAGGCCGGGGGGTCCGTCGGTCCCGTGCAGACCTCCCCCGCTTCGCATGCTTGTCGAGGTGTCTGCGGGCCCCGGGTCGGAGGGCCCGTCAGCTCCCCCTCGCAGCCCCCATGGCTGGGGCCCAGCTGGGGCCCTGGGCCTCCGGTCCCCCATGCCCCGGCGCCCACTCACTCTTTCGTTGGGGCACAGAGCGGCCAGATGGCTTCCCTTTCATGCCCGGCCATCTGGTCGCACCTTTTCCCTCGGCCATCTGGTCGCAC
>CAWUFW010019047.1:0-27500 GCA_963921515.1 Calotriton arnoldi | reverse complement strand
ACCGGGACCCGGGGAGGCTCTCCCCGGCCTGGCTAGGGTTCGGAAGCTGGGACCGGGCCCGGGGCTCGTGCTGCATCCCAGGGTCCCAGGCTGCGGGAGCCCCCGTCCTGGAAGCCAGCCCAGGGTCCGGGCGCTGGTGTCGGGGGTCCACCGGGACCCGGGGAGGCTCTCCCCGGCCTGGCTAGGGTTCGGAAGCTGGGACCGGGCCCGGGGCTCGTGCTGCATCCCAGGGTCCCAGGCTGCGGGAGCCCCCGTCCTGGAAGCCAGTCCAGGGTCCGGGCGCTGGTGTCGGGGGTCCACCGGGGCCCGGGAGGCTCTCCCGGCCTGGCTGCTTTCAGAAGCAGGGACCGGGCCGGGGAGCAGGGGTGGCTGGCTTTATCCGCTACGCTGGCGGAGCGTAGTTTTCTGCCCACCCCTAGTACTTACACGTATTGGGATCTAAGAACTGCTGTGTCTCTGCAGCAAGCACTGTAACCCACCGAGATGCCTTACCAGTGGATACTATTGTCCGCCAGATACAGATGGGATAATCTCTGTGGGCTCATACTCGTAATGAGGGCACTTTGGGCAGCTCCCTTTTTCTTCCCACTGAGGTGTATAAAATAAGTTCTGCAGAGTCGTAAACTGCAGCTGTATGTCTGTGTGTGCTTGGTTGTGTGTCTGTGTGTGCGTGCTCTTGTGTGCTTTAGTGTGTCTCTGTGTTTGTGCATGTGCTTGATTGTGTGTGTGTGCTTGTGTGTGTATGTGTGCTTGTCTGCTTAAGTGTGTCTGTGTGTGCTTGAGTGTGTGTCTGTGTGTGTGTCCTTCAGTGAGTGGGCTTGTGTGTGTGTCTGTGCTTCAGTATGTCTGTGTGTGTGCGCGTGCTTGAGTGTGTGTCAGGGCATGTGCTTAAATGTGTGTGTATGTTTGAGTGCGTGGTGTGATTGTGTGTGTCTGTGTGTGTGTGCTTGTGTACTTTAGTGAGTGTCCGTTTGTGCTTCTATCGTATTTCATGTGGGTCTGGCTAATGGTGCAGTATCACAAAATATCAAGAAACGATTGAGCCATATGTATGACAAACCAAGAAGATATCGCCCCCCCACCCCCACCCCCTAAAAGCAAGCATTGGCATAGCCAATAGGTCTCGCCTTTGGGACCTCATAAGTGTTTAGTTATGCAGCACAATATCCTTGGTGCAACAACATCAACTGTTGCATGGCTAAACACTTATAAGGTCCCAAACGCGAGACCTATTGGCTATGCCAATGCTTGTTTGCTTTGATGTGAATTCTACTTTAGGCTCCCGGCTCTGCGACAGCTCGGAGCGAGAAGGAAGGCGTGTGTCACCGCACAGCATCGTGGGAAGACAATTACTGTTATTATCTGACGTTCACTTATCAGTAGCTGTCAAGTCGCTTTAAACAGAGAGACGCTTTCCTGCTTTAATGTCAAAGTGCCTCTGCTTAGTCTCGGGGACTTGATGCACGTGTTAAAGGCGCTTGGAGTGAAGTTGGCATTTTCAGTAAATCTGAAAAGTGTAAATTGTGGGGCTTATTTATGAGCCCTTGCATCACTTTTGCGCCGCCGGTGCATCACTTTTTGTGACGCACCAGCGGCGTAAAAAATGCACCATGTTGCGTCATACGCATGTAGGTAGATGCGTCACTTTGTAAACCCTTGCGCCACATTATACCTGCGCCAGGTATAATGTATGCACGGTGGGCGTTCCGAAGCAAGTAAGCCTCGTAGAAGTGACTCAGTGAAATCGATGAGATTTCACTGCGCCACTTCTAGGACGCAAATGCGTCAATATCTTACGCCTGCCTCACAGCAGCCGTAAGACTGACGCAGGCACATTTGAAATGGGACTTGCCCATGTGAAATGACCCATTGCTGATGTTGCGTCACTTTTGTGACACACTCCAGCAATGCGTCATTTTTGCACCTACAGATACGTCAGAAATACTGACGTATCTGTAACTCCTTGCGACATGATGCGTCATACTGTAAATATGACGCATCCAGCATGTCGCAAAGAGGGCGCAATGAAAAGTGACGCATCGCTGTTTTCACGCAGCGATGCGTCACTTTTCATAAATGAGGCCCTGTATTTTTAATGAGAAACAGGTACAACATATTCTCTTATGTAAGCACTGATTAAATGTGTATTAAACCTGCTAGTTGGCACTTGTAAATGCTGCGCAGGAATGCAAAACAAATTAAATTCTGGTATTTTCTAGAAAAGAGTGATTTGTGCTTAAACGCTGCATTTTGAATTGGGGCAGCGCCTCAAATAGGTAATTAACAATTGTTTGACAATACGTTATCTGCATAAACGACAGCCCAAAATCAACTGCTATATTATTGAATATATAAAGTATGCTCTTTTTATGAAACATTTTATGGAAATCTTACAGTATACTATGGGGCATATTCTGAAGGAGTTATCGCCGCGTTGGCGGCACTTTTCTGCCGCTAATGCGGCGATAATTTTATCGCTCTATTACCAAGCTGTCGCTAACAGCCGTTAGCGACAGTTTTTAGGCGAAAGCGTCCGTTTTAAAGATTGCCACTTCTGTTAGCGATAATTATATGCAGGAGAGGCGTTCCCGTGCAAAAACGCACGCAAACACCACTACTCCATATTCACAAGGGGCTCGTTGAACTTCTGAAGACCAAAAAAACTGGCTCTTAACTGGAGTTAGAGCCAGTAACCTAAGACCTGGGGGCATATTATCAAGAACGGTGTTAAAATTATCGGCGCTTTAGCGGCAGAAAACTGCCGCTAAAGCGGCGATAAAGAGCTTGATAATATGCCCTTGAGAATTCCAATAGAAGCCCATGTTGACACCAGAACATGGGCTTCTATTGGAATTCTCAAGGGCATATTATCAAGCCCATTATCGCCGCTTTAGCGGCAGTTTTCTGCCGCTAAAGCGGCGATAATTTTAACGCCGTTTCTTGATAATATGCCCCTTTGTCTTAAAAATGGGGATAACACTAGGGGCCACATCTCAGCAGGTTTTGGTGCTGGACAGCGCTGCAAGCAATGTTGCAGCGCTGCCCTGCGACAAAACTACAGTGCAGGAATGTGCACCATCAATAAGATAGTGCGCATTCCTGGTCCCCAGTAATGAAAAGTGTTCCAGCGCTGCGACAAGACAGCGTTGCAACACTTCTCACTACGTCCTTCTTGCGACAGCATGGATGCGCTGTATTCACTGGACAGCGCTCCATGACGCAAGTAATGACAGATACGTCAGGAATCCTGACGTATCCGTCTGCGCTAAAGTCACGCATTGCTGCAGTTGTGTCACAACCATGACGCAACTCCAGCAATGCATGGGGCCAGCCTATCCCTGTGGCACTGCGTCACCCTCATGCCTGCCATCAGGCAGGCGGAAGGTACTGACGCAGTGCCGTTCATGAGGGGTGCCCGAATGTCGGCGCTGTTGGAGATCCATCGGTGGTGGTTGCGCGCTGCGGTGTCATTGTTTGGAAGCATTGGTGGAGTGTTGGTGCGGATGCAGTTGACGAGACGTTCTGCGGTGGCCTTGATCCAGCTGCAAGGGGGTGCGATGATGGTGCTGGTATCCGGTGGGCAAGGTGAAGACGTGATTCATCCAATGATGGTAGTGCCAGCAGAGTCCGGTGTTGTGGCTGTAGTTGAAGTACCCGCTGGTGGAGGTGACGTGCTCGACCGTGTGTCCTGCTATGTGGCCTGTTGAGGTGACTTGCTGCTTCTGTCTGATGTAGGGGACCTTCCCCAGGAGGGGGTGGTGTCCTGGTCACAGGGGTTGTCCAGGTGGAACTTGAGTTCACCGAGTAGGACGTCGTCGGTGGATGGGAGACCCTGGGGTGCAATGAGGTCTACAATGGTATTGGAGAATGGGGTGCCTGCACATTAGGGTCCCGCAGAGGATGTGCTTGGTCTGGATCTGGGAGTTGAGGTGGTCCATGGTAACCCTTGGGTCATTAGAGTGCGTGGTCAGTCGGAGTGTGCTTCTTCAATTCAATTCAATAAATCTTTATTCGGATATAAAATATCCATAAAAGCACAGGTCAAAATACCAGCAGAAATACATACATTTATAAAAATACACAGTATATAGAGTAATAGCAGCATAAAAAACAGTGGACAAATAGGGGCTTGTGGTGCGTACCAAAAGACAGCAATAAAAATACATATGTTATAAAAGGAGACATGGTATGCGAGGCAGCAGCTTCATAAAACATTAACCGGATGAGAGCTTATAGCCCTTAGCAAATAGCAGCATAATGTAATAAAGTGCAATCAAGTGTAAACTGTAAAGAAGAAAAACATGGTATGCAGAACAGCAGCTTCTTAAAGAACACTGTCCAGATGAGAATTTATAACTCATATTATGCTGCTGTAGGTGATGGCAATGCCTCCTTCTTGATGGTCGGGGTGCTCCTTGCGGGCGATACTGCAGCCGTCAGTGATGGCGATGTCCGGTCCGGAGCAGAGGTTGGTCCTGGCAGGCGAGGTGGCGTCTAGGGTTGATGGAAAGGAGGGTGCTGGCGTCGTAGCGGTGGAGTGTCCAAGAGGAAGGCTCCTTGGTGCAGAGCGCGGTCCAGGGGCAGACGGACGCAAACGGCGTAGCCTATGGGTTGCCTTTGGCACGGGAGACGACCATTACAACGCAGACAGTACATCGTCAACAACGCAACTCCGACAACGCAGGTGCCTTTACATAGCATTTGATTACAACACATTGTGAGGTCAGTAATGGGGTAATTTAAAGTTTTTTCGGGTGGGTATGGGTTTCGGATGTAAAATATGGAATTTGGGGTGTGTGTTGGGGTAAAATATGGAAATTGGGGTATGCATTTGGGTCAAATTTGATTTTTGAGTGTGTTATGGGGGCTCAAAAAGGAATTCCAGGGTTCACGGTTGGGTTTGGGGTGCAAAGGTAAGTTTTGGGTTGCACTCACTGATGTGGGAATAGTGATATTGATGTCTCCGCTATGCAACACCTACTCTACTGTTGCAATGTGCCTAGTATTAGTATGCATGGGAATGGAATGCGATGTTATGGCATGCATCGCAACCACGTATGTGCCTTTGGCACACGGGTGGTACGCCCGCTGTGCATGGGCGCACAGCGGCCGCCATTGAGAAGTGCTGTGGGGGGGGCTGGACAGCTGTGAGGTGGTAAACGCTGGAAAGAACACTGGATGGGGCGTGTACGCGGGGATGTGTGTGAGCCGGTGTTGTAAAAATTTTAATAAGGGAAGTCTTGCCTCGAAGCCGGGTCCCCTGTCTTTGTTGCTCCTGCTCTCCTGCGTCTGCTTCCAGGAACAGGAAGGAGGCAGCCAAGCTCCCTCCCCTGAGCCAATCACAATGCTGCGATGCGGTGGTGGGATTGGTAATTGGCAACGGGACAAGGCATGCAGCCAGGGGCTGGCGGGTGGGCATGTTCTCCATGCAGGCTGTAATGCAGACTGCATTACGAACAGGGAAGTGCGCATGACTGCTTTGGCCGGCCTGAGTGTGCCGACCAAACAGTCATTGCGCACTTGAGTGGGCATGCCAATCCGCCCATGCCTTGCCCCGTGCTTGGAGCAGTCCTACCCACCCTCCCACCCGCAAGGGAAACATAGCACGGTTACATCAGTAAGTTATCATCATGTGATGATTGTTCCTCCTCTGCACTGCTTGAAAGCAGTGGGGCGACGCTCTTCCGCCATAGCGGATGAGCCGACACTGGGGGTGCGTCATCTACGTGTGCTAGGCCTGGGGGACTCGACCCCCAGGCGTCCTGCGCTACGCGTCCCACCTTCTCCTTACCTGGACATTGACACTGTGCCGCAATCCGCTGCACTCTCTCCAAATCTGTGACTCAGCCAGCAGGAGCCTCAGCCAGGAGGGATTTCACAAGCCTGGGTACAGCAGTCGCTGCCAAGTCCGCTGGTGAACCTCCCGATGCAGTTGATGCAGCAAGGCCCCCTTAGGCGTGAAGTTGCAGCGCTCACGCCACACAAGTTTGGCGCAGCTCAGGGGCCTCACCCTCCACAGCGTCCGGCCAGCCCAACATCATCCGGCCTGTGATGCAGATAGGCGGCACCCACCGTTGGTAATCCCCTCCGTGCACCCCGGTGTAGTGGTGGATTGTAGTATGCGATGCAGACCTCCCTACGTTGGGGCGCAGGAGCGCCTCTAGTATTGACAGCTCCAAGGTGCACAAGGTGGTCTTCTCACACAGGTCAGCAACGTGTCTCCATGCGACCTGCCAGACTTCACCACCAGGTACGGACGATCGTCGCGCCTCAATGTCTACCGCCACGGCTCATGGACTCCACAGCTCCACCGCATCCCACTCCAGGCTCCAGACACAGGTCCAGCGAGGCATCCAGGCCCCAGACGCAGGTCCAGCAAGGCATCCAGGCTCCAGACGCCGGTCCAGCAAGGCATCCAGGCGCAGGTCCAGCGAGGCATCCAGGCTCCAGGCGCAGGTCCAGCGATGCATCAAGGCTCTCATCCTGGTCATCCTGGATGTTGGCTGGCTTGCAGGGGTTGTTGATGTGTGCTGCACTTGGCCCTGGCTGCTCCTTTCTGCAGTTTATTGGTTTTTATGCCTATTTTATAATGGAGGTTGACTGATAGGCTATTTTTTGCATTAAAGACAAAAAAAACTCACGTTGGGCTGACTAGCGTGAGTTTTTTTGCCGCTAATGGGCCTATCAGTAGTTATCGCCCGCTAACGCCGGATTTCCTATTGCCATCGCGCTGATGTTAGCGGCAGTTTTCACCGCCATTCCCTGATACTATCGCCATGTAGCGACGGCTTGGTAATACATCGCTAACATGGCGATAGTTTGCAGGGTTAGGCGGCGATAAAAAAACTGCTGCTAACTGGCGTTTGTGGTAGGTATCGCAGGTCCTTGAGAATATCCCCCTATGTTTTTAAGGCAGCGTGGACCTTACGTGATGTTTAACTTTCATTGTGGTATGTCTACGCTTTAGACCGCAGGTATAGTTCCCTCCCCATTGCAGTAGTGTACATGTGTTACACACATAGCAAGTGTAGAACATAGCAGCCAATCAGTTGTACATATTCAGGGGCATATTCACAAGCCCCTATCGCCACCACAACGCCACTTTCAGTGACGTTGTGATGGCGATACGGGCCTCGCCTTATTCACAAGGCAGTGTTAAGCCACTTAACGTGGCTTAACGCTGCCTTGTGAATAAGGCACTGTTAGACCTGTCAGCCCTAGGGTGGTCTTTCCCTGTTTTTTTTCCCTTTTGCGCCTCATTTTTTGCCACCATATTTTTACTGGACCTAGGTCTCTGGGCACCTTGCCACTGCTAGCCAGTGCTGAGGTGCAGGTGGTCTCTCTCACTCAAGATGGCTGCCACAGGCCCCTGCTACTGCAGAGGGGCCTTACACGCATACACACTAATAGCCAGGGTCAGGCTGGGGCATAGGGATACAGTATCCATTCCATCCCCACCTCTGGGCCACATAGCCAGGCATGTAGAAGGTTCCAGAACCTTCCGGGCTGTGGGAGGAGTTATGTTTTGCCGCCTTTGGGAGAGTCACCTGACCTAGGGGTATAAAAGGCTTGGAGGGAAAACTTTCTAGTCAGTTGATGAGGCACCACTGAACCTGGGGGAACCTCTGCCGGAGTATAGGCTTTAGGGCCTAGGGGGAGACCTACACTACTGCTGCTGACAGGGCTGAGGCCCTGCTGTAGTAAGATAGCTGAGGAACGCCCACCACCCACTGACCTTGCCCAGTGTGAGGGGACCCAGGGAACCACCTTCAGCGTGCGGGGAGGAACATCAAGCACTCCCAGACCACCAACTCATCCCCCCCCCCCTCATGACAAGAAACTTCTGACAAGAAACTTTGACAAGAAACTTATAATAAGGAACTTCTGACAAGAAACTCCTAACCAGAAGCGCCTAAGAAGCAACCAAGCTGGAGCAGTCGCAAGACACCTTAATTTGAGGAGGCCTGACCGTCCTGCCAGGCCTGAAGCCTAAACTGCCCAACTGGGGATCACCAGGTAAAGCGCCGTACCCTGAAGCGCTAGACCTTCACCCCCTTTTCATTCCTGCCTGCTGCTGGGCTGCCCCCAAGTACTTTTCCAGTCAGCCCTGCCCACAGGCTGCTGGTGCGCCCTGCATTCTGTCACCCCTCAGGTCACTGACCTTGTGTGGAGATCACCGCCGCCGCCGCCGCCTGAGGAGAAGTGCCGTGAGGTGAGATGCGCCGTCGGGCCCTCACCGAAGGGAGCGCTGAGGTGAGGGAAGCCCCTCCAGTATCTGTGGTGAGGTGCGCCGTCCGCGCCCTCACCGAAGCCTCTGCAGAATTGCCCCAAATTGTTGCCATCAAGCCCGGGGCCCCACCGCCGCGGCCTAAGAAATCACCCCCCCCCGCCGCCGTCGCGGCCGAAAAAATTGCCATAGCCGCCGTCGCAGCCGAAGAAATTGCCCCCGCCGCCGTCGCGGCCAAAGAAATCGCCAGCGCGATCAACGAGGCCTCCAGGCCCCGCCGACGCCGTCTCTAAGCAGCCGGGGACGCCGGCCGCGCCCCCAAGAAGGCCGCGCAACGATTGGGCGCCGGCTCCGGTCACGCCCCCAGTGCCGACGGAGGCCCAGGAAGAGCCCCGGCCGTGCAGAGGGAGACGGGGAGCCAGCCGAAGAGGACTGCTGGCTCCCGCTCCCTTCCCCAACGACCCTGAGCCTGCGCACAGTCCCTACCTGATCCCGAGGGCCGGAGGAAGGTGATACCGGCCCCGCAACGTCCTGACAAGTCCGGCCTGAAGGCCGAGGTACCCCGACCGGGCCCCGCCCTCCAGAACACGGGCCGGGCCTGGGGGAGTGCCAGTCGCTAAGGAAGCGCGACCAACAAACCAGCAACAGGTGAGCCAGGAGGCCCCTAGGGCCCACAAAACGCCACTGGGGGCCGGGGGCCACCATTAACCCCATAATTAATTGCGTAAACTTTCCCCATGAGGCGAGGCCCTGGAGAGGAGTGGGCCTAGCCTGGAGTTAACCCCTAAGGGTCATAGAAGCCCCAGGATACTGGACATGTTGAGGGGTTCCCTACAGTATTTAATAACTTATTGCAGATGCCTATTGTAATTACTGCCTAGGCCATGCTTTTAACTGCGAAGTCTTTTACCACAGGGGGAAAGTATTTAATTGAATTGAGCTGAAGTGTACACCGCCAAGAGTTGAAGTGGTTTATGTTACAGGTGTACTGGAATTGCGACGCCCACTGTACTGAATGTGGGCGCGCCTAGATTAATGCAGGCCTATTTAAATGTAAAGTGAAAAGCCTTCTTTTAAGTAATTGAATATGCTAAAGTGAACTGCATGTCTAGGCCCCTGTTTTATTAACGTACCTTGAGATCATTATTAAGTGCTACGTGTAGGAGATAATTCCTGCTGCCTCTTAGTGGCCTACAATGTTGATGAGCTATGATGCCTTATTTAAAATGTGCACCAGTTGAGTAATGCAATGAATTTGAATGTAGATCTGAATTAATCTGCCTCATCTGATGCCAACTTAATTTATTTATAAAAGATCTTGATTTTAAATACAAAAGCCTGGTGTGGTGTCATGTTATTGCGTTCGCATTTCTGAGTCAGAGTAAGAGTGTGCTGCACAACTGCCTTACACATTGCCTTCGCGTGCTTTCCCGCTTCGCGCCATGCTACCGTGGCGGACTCGGTAAACCCGGTTCCAACAGGCACCCTTTCACGCTGTATTTAGCGTGAAAGGGGCGTGCAGTGGGTGTTGCGGTGGGCGTTCCACCGCAACATCCATTGATTTTGACGCTGCCCCCTATTCACAAGGGCAGCGTAAATAGGAGGCAGCGCCAAAATTAAGACCAGGAAAATCCTGGTCTTAAACAGGCGAAACGAGGAGAAATGCTTTATTTCTCCTCGTTTTTGCTTTTTCCATGTGTGCTGCCTTGCAGCACACATTGAAAAAGCAAATTGCCATGGTTTGTGTATGTGTAGGAAGGTGTCCCTTCCTGTACATAAACACACCTTTATTAAAAATGCCATTCTGTCACTTTCATGTGTGCTGCATAAAGCAGCACACATGAAAGTGAGAGAATTGCATTTAGTATTGTTTATAAGCAAGAAGGGACACCTTCCTACACATACACAATCCTCCCCTGCACACAGACACCCTTGCACTCTGGTGCAAGGGTGCCTGCGTTGGCGCTAAGTTGTTAAACTTAGCACCATCGCAGGGGGAAACGCAAGGCTGCACCATATCCTTGTGAATATGGTGCAGCCTTGCGTTTCCGAAGTGGCGGAGAGAGGAGTTAAGCCAAGAAGGCTAATGCCTCTCTCCGCCACTTCCTTGCGAATATCCCCCCTCAGTGTATACATTTGTTACATATAGGCTAGAAAAGGTTGCTTTCATACTTTTTAAAAATGTTTATCCTGGTTTTTGGTTAATTGAAACTTGTGGTCTTCACATTGTTTTCTGATCAGTTCTCAGCCAAAACATGTTTTGTTCCTCCGTAGCTGGCAAGGTTGGATATATATATATATATATATATTCACTGAAAAAACCATAGGTTTTAGGGACAGTTATAGTTAGTTGGACATTGCACTCGTACAAAACCCGTGAAATTCCCCTGTTATAGTTAGTTCAGCTAACTATAACTCGCGCCCCCGCAATGCACTGCTGATGACGTCGCATATTACATCACTCATGACATGGTCAGTGACATCACTGATGACATCACTGATGACATCTCAAATGACATCACTGATGACATCATCCAGTGACTGTGTGTTTCTGTAAAGTTTAAATATGTTTAATATATATAGGGAAAGGCGTATTGAAGAATGAGTGGGTGTATAAGTGTCTGAATGGATGATTTAGTACGTGAGTGACTGACTCTACAAGTGAGTGATTAAACGTATCTTACTGAATGCATGGGTTAGTGACTAAACTGTGTGAATGTCTGTATCCGTCTGTTTGTTGGTGTGTAAGTGGATGCATGGATTTGCGAATAGCTACATGAGTGTCTATATGGGTTATTGATTGGTTCTCTGAGTATCTGTATGGCTGCCTGAGTGTTTGTGTGGGAGGGTGTGTGTGACTCTATACATAGATGTGTGAGTGGGTGATTCACTGGGTGCATGATTTCAAGAGTGCATCTGTGATGGACTGCTTGGGTGGGTGAGTGTGTGTATGGGTGTGTTAGTGAGTGAATGTATATCTCAGTGGTACATGTGCGAGTAACTACATATGTAAAAGGCAGTATATATGTGTGTTAGAGTATTTAAATGGCTATAAGTGAGAGTGTGTTATTGTGAGAGTGGCTGTATGGATGCGTGTGTGCTTGTATCAGTTATTGTATAAGAGCGTAAGAATGTGCTAGTATTTGTATGAGTAAGTGAGCTGGTGTGTGTATAACTGTATAGGTGAGTAAATGGGTGTGTGATTAATTTTTTGCATGACTGACTAGGTGTGTGAGTACCTCTATGGATGAGTGGCGGTGTGTGAGTGTTTATATAGGTGTATGAGTGCATATGATAGTCCTGTACTGAGTGACTGTAAGTATGAGTGACTGTACAGGTGAGTGAGTGGATGTGTGTGTAGACCTAAGAATCAGTGAGTGGGTATGTAGTTTTTGGTGTTGGAGTGGCTATGGTTTTGAGAATGGCAGACTGTAATTTAGAGTGGGTGTATCAAAAGTTATATTAGGGTGTGAGAAGATGCATGAAATTATCACGTGGATGATGTCATCAGTGATGTCATTTGAGATGTCATCAGTGATGTCATCAGTGATGTCACTGACCATGTCATGAGTGATGTAATATGTGACGTCATCAGCAGTGCATTGCGGGGCGCGAGTTATAGTTAGCTGAACTAACTATAACAGGGGAATTTCACGGGTTTTGTACGAGTGCAATGTCCAACTAACTATAACTGTCCCTAAAACCTATGGTTTTTTCAGTGAATTTCAAAGGTTTTTAAATGCTAATTTGTAACTATAACGTGCCTGAAACCAATGGTTTTTTCAGTGAATTTCAAAGGTTTTTTAAATGATAATATTTAATTGTAATATTTGTTACATGTATTTTTTTGATACTAACTT
Source organism: Calotriton arnoldi (assembly GCA_963921515.1). Lineage (NCBI taxonomy): Eukaryota > Metazoa > Chordata > Amphibia > Caudata > Salamandridae > Calotriton > Calotriton arnoldi. The sequence continues at coordinate 15,413 of CAWUFW010019047.1, read as the reverse complement.
TCTACAGATGTTTATCTGTTTATTTTTACATATTTTTTTTTTTTAAATATTTATATTTTTTAATATAAATTGTAAAAAAATGTTTTCAAAAATATTGAAACATAAATAGTTTTTGTTTTGTTTTATAATTTGTTAATAAATGTAAATTTTTAAAAATTTTTTTTTTTTTTGGAGTCGCGCACCGGCAGCGTACCTTACAAGATCAGTGCGCGGATTGTAGCCGCCATTTTCTGAAAGTCGTGAAGGATCCGCGTAGGGTGTGCGATAGGTGCGTGTTTTACAGTTACGTGATATACGTATGTTACGTGTTGTGCGCGATTAGTATGCGACCGGTTCGCGCTTCTTACGTTTATACATTGGTGACACATGCGCATTATACTACGCGGCGCTTGCGCGGACACGCGCCTCGCGTGACGTCATATGCGTGCTGTACGCGCTGTGTACGCGACTCCCGCGAATTTTTATATGTTCTAAAATGACATATATATGTCTTTAATACACATATTAGGGCCAGACATTATCTTACTTATGCATAAAAATAATATATTTTTACATGTAATAAAGTTATATTACTTTTAAATGCAATTTCGCGACTTCACGTTGGGTGCGTGCTGCGTGTGCGCACGGTACGCGGATCCCATGTGACTTGAAAAAAAAACTTTTGATTGGTTGATAACATTTCCCATTGTAACTATTGAAGGACCCCACCCATTTCCATCATTCTTCTTTGAGCTTCTTTGGAGACACATCTCTACATTGTACAACTATTGGTATTTCTGAAATAAGAAGATGGCTTCTGGACCCCTTGTTCTGAATATCAGTTTCCATAGCAACAGCTCATGCAACATTCAACTTAGCTGCCAGGTCACAAGTTCACCACACAATGTTGCAAATGACAACAGCAGGTGTGGTTGGCTTTGCAAAGCATTCACTTATCCTTTCTGCTGTACCTTGCAAACTTTTCATTATAACCAATAATAAACATGCTTTCTAAACAAAGAAAAATGCACCCTATATTAGAATGTAGAGTGTTCTTAAACAGCCAATCAAATCTCTACTTTCTTAAAAACAGCATGTTGTCCACCATTTTAGATAGATTTCATTTTCCCTCCTACCTACCTCAGCTACAGACATCTTTTTATTACCTACATTGATCCCTTCAAGATGCTTTCAGTGTGGATTGTGGGACACAGCTATGTTTTCTGGTTCAAAAGGTATGCTGAAAGCAGAGGTATTGACAAAGATTTAGCTTTGCCAAATGTAGACATTAAATGGATTGGTCAGAGAGGATTAAAGTGGCACCAATTGATGCCATTGGTTAAATCCTTTTTGCATCTCCAACACCCTGACCTCATAATTGTGCACTGTGGTGGCAATGACCTAGGCACTTTGACTGGGGTAGGCTGGAAATGCTTATGAAGGACACCTTTGCAGAATTCATGTCACTTTTCCCCCAAACTGCCTTTGTCTATTCGAACATATGCCAAAGACAGAAATGGCAGTGGTCCAATCATTTTTGTCCACAGTTTGAGAAAGCTAGGAAACATGTCAATAAAGCTGTTTCTGCTTATCTCAGAGATTATAGGATGGGGTCCATTTTCAACAACAATCTGCGTTTTAATATAGATGGCATCTATAGGAGAGACGGTGTACATTTTACAGATGAGGGTAACAGAATCTTTCTCATCAACTTTAGACTCTGCATCGGTACTTACTTGTAGGTACCATAATCTATCAATAAACACAAGGGCTCTTTTTAGAGCCACCCAAGATCTAAACATATATACTTCATGTATATTTACTTAATTTTTTTAAATATTTGGGGGATTCGCGCACCCAACGCGTTTACCTTGGAGTCGCGCACCCAACGCGTTCACACTAGGGGCCGCTCTGAGCGGCGCGCTGGGTGCGCGACTCCTTATTTCTCCGTAAAATTTTTGATAGCTCCTACCACTAATTTTTATTCTCCCCGGGGACCCCATCCCCCGGGGCCTATACATAATAATGGAGACCGTGAGGGGAGCCCCAATGCCCCCACGGTCCCGCCGGCTCCCCACGTCCTTCGAGAGCCGGCATTGCTTTTCCACATGGGGAGCTGCTGACATGCAACTCCCCGTGTGGAAAAGCAATTTGCTTAGATATTGGAAGAGAGAGCAGGTTTCCCTGCTCTCTCTTCCAATATCCAAAGCAGTTTGCTATGGCAGGACGGGAGCCGCGAGGCTCCCGCCCTGCCATAGCAAACTACAGTGTCCCGGGGTAGGCACCCCGGGACACTGCGAGGAGCCGGCCCTGGGGGTGGCGGTCCCCAGGGCCATCAAGGGCTCCAGGAGGGGGCCGCGCGGCCCCCTCCCTTAAACTGCACAGCCCCGGGGAGGTGGTGGTCCCCGGGGCTCTGGGGGTCCGTAATGGACCCCCACATTTATTTTGTAAGTGCCCCGGGAGGTGGTGGTCCCCGGGCGTGTGGGGGCTGGAGCCCCCCACACCTTATTTATTTAAAAAAAGAAGCCCCGGGGGTGGCGGTCCCGGGGCTGCGGGAGGGCAGGAAAGCCCTCCCGCACCATTTTTATAAAGCCCCGGGGGGTGGCGGTCCCCGGGGCTTGGGGGCCCTTGAGGCCCCCCATACAAACAATATACCCACCCCCACCATGCCCCCGGGACTTGGGCCACCCGGGGGCCAAATAACATCGAAGCGCGGGAGACCGCGCTTCGATTTTTTTTTTTTTCGGCAGGATTCGCGCACCCTGTCCTTGTGGGACCCCCTGAGCAAACCTAGGGGGTCAGGGTGTTTCTACCCTGCCCCCTTTGTGCGCTTTGCGCACTTGTTTCTGTCCCTCGGTTCTACCGAGGGACAAAATGGCTGCCAACATTTCCTGAATCGGAATGTTGACAGCCAGCTGACAGCCAATTAACATGCAGCTCGTGATCGGGACGGTGCGCGCAGGGTGCGCTGAGGGTACGTGGACCCTACTCGGCCATAGATATATATGTACTTTTACTTTTGATTTTCTCAGCAACTACTGAACGGATTTACACCATTTAACAAAAGGGTTTTTTCTGAACCAAGAACTACCTCTTTGCCAAATTTGGTGTAATTCCGTTCAGCAGTTCAGGCTGTAGCCGTGTCTAAAGTTTCCTATGGAAAATTGCATGGGGAAAACGCGTTTTGGGTCCCCCTTTTTCTCGGCCCCCGCTTGACGAATCCCCCCGAGACCTTCAGGGTAGGAGCGGACCGGAGCGCCCCACAAAGTTTGAAAATTTTGCGAAGATACGTCAACCGGCAAGAGAGTTATTTCAAATAGAATGTCGCGGATTTCCCATGGATAATAGGTTGTAACTATAACTATCTACTGGCAACTGCCAGTAGATAATAAATATATATATATATAAGGAGCACGCCGGGATGAGAACGAGGATGACAGCAGTGGGAGCATTGGATACCGGAGCGAGGCGGTTTTGCCGACTGCCAGCACGGGGTCTGGGGGTCCCCAGTCTAGAAAAGCCTTGCTCTGGAGACTGGCGCCCCTTGGTGACTGGGCACTGCGGATGCCGATGCAGATGCGGTGATGACTGTTTGGCATACTTTAATTCTTTGTTTATCGGTCTCCTTCGACCTCGCGTTTTGTGCCCATCACAAATCTATTTTCAGTGCTATGTTTTACGAGTGACATTGAGACATTTTCCCGATTTTGGAGTTACCATCTGTTTGCAAATGACTATTGGTCACCGGCACAATGAACCCATGATATTGACTTGTATTCGGGTTGTATGCATATGAACTCCTGACATGTATGCAACCGCAGAGAGGCATCATGGGACTTGCAGTTTGGTTGGTTATAAGAGCGTTCACCAGGTGGCAGGCATTTATGCCAGCATTATACACATTGTATTGTATTGTTTAGCCCCGGGATGTATTTTTCAACCTTTGTATTTCCCTGCCGCTTGCGCTGTTGAGTGAAGTTCTTTTCAAATTGCAGCATAACATAACTCTGAGCCCGTAACCAAAACCACATGTCAATTACCGGTAAACCAATCTGTATCAGGGTTAACATCACGGGGTCAAAGAGGTCTTAGGCTCAATGCGAAGTCGGTTTGAACTGCACGATTTTAAAGACAGAACATTGCATTTACATGTTTTTGTTTTTTACAATGATGGCTTTATTTTCCTGAGAGATTGGCGCTGTTAAAATCTGTAACTAGCTGGCGATTTATTCCTCCCATATGCGGGGTCAGACACGCATCATTACCAGTGCAGGCAGGGGTAGCATTATGTTTAGATTTGCTTGGGTGCACTTTGCAGTTTATTTACAACGTAATATGCATTAACGTAAGATTACTTGTACCAGCCGCACCATTCAGATATTCTGTCAGGGTAATGTTTGAATAACATAATTTGTCTGTCCCAGTGCATGACCTAAAACGTAAAAGTATTTTCTTTATGTTTATGTGTGTCTTTAGTGGGAAGGGCTATATATACTTACTTGTATTTGGCGCCAATTAGATTGACAAAGGCTTCTGCGAAGCCGAACGCGTATCTCTGGTCGCAGGGTCGAGGGAGACCCAAGAAAATAAATAATGCCGTATCCCTACAGCCTTGTGTACGTGCCTTCTTCAGTTGGAGTAGGAGTGTATGTTTATATATATATATATATATATATATATATATATACATACATACATACATACATACATACATACATGCTCCAATTTCCCTCCAAACCATAGGAGAATTCCCAAAGGAAGACAGCACTCGCGGGGGCAGGTTCCGTTGATTTATTTACACGGACCACAGGCACTCAAAACAGACGCGTTTCGGCAACGGCCTTCTTCGATGTTTACCGAAACGCCGGGTCATCCTGCTTATAAACGTCATCACTAACATGCCAGCAAGGTAGAAATTGTTGAAGTGCGTCCCAGGTTTTGCATATCCCCCTCCCTATGATTAAGGTGCAGCTGCACCGAAACGCGTCAGGGATTGTGACTAATTGGGGAAGTTTTTCCGGTTTAAGAAATAAAGGCTCTTGTGAACTGTCCCGAGTGGAGTGGCGTCCTTAAGCTTTGGAGCAATTTTTTGAAATATATATATATATATTTTACGCACAAAGAACGCTGCACTCCGGAGCTTAAATTTCAACAGCTTTTAATCCAACAACATACCACCAACGCGTTTCAGCCTCAGATCGGCCTTGATCAAGGTTAGTGAGTCCTTCTTCTAATGCACTATATGTACCCACTCTGCCTCAATGTGGCATTGTGGGATCTGTAGTGCCTTTAATAAAACTTTATTGACAAATTATTTACAAAAGGAAATTTTTAACTATTGTCGATATTTTCAGGCATTTCATATATCTATAGCACATATAATTATATAAATTTCGGCATATAGTTTATTAGCAACGTGCCAACATTATGTCCCAGGATTTTCACACAGTTTTATTCATTAGGGTATAGTACCCATTTTGTTCAATATTTTTGGAGACTGGCCAACTATCAATTTTCAGTTTTGCAAGGTTCTTGGAGGTAACATATTCTCATCAGATAACTTTGCAGATTTTTAATTATTTTTATTCCAGATGCACATAAAGTTCCTCGTCATTATTCATTCCTCTCGGTGTCTTGGTTTTGGAGCTTGATGATATATCGTGACTCTAACTGCTGTAGTTGTCTCATTCTATTGCCTCCACGTTCATTGGGAGGTATGGTGTCAATGCCATAGTAGCACATAGATTTCCAGTCCCCTTTTTGGCATTGCGCCAGATGTTTCGCTGTGGCATAAGAGATATCCTTATTTTTTACGGCTCTTATATGTTCCAATATGCGTTTCTTTAAGGTACAAATTGTAGCTTCCGATGTATTTCAACCCGCAGTTGCATTCTATGATATAGATAACATATTGAGTGTTGCAAGTGATCTTGTGATTGATTTTGATAGTGTTGCCATTGTAGTCTGAGATATTGGACATATTTTTCCCAATTTTGCAAGCCTTGCATGAGTTACATCTTTTGAAGCCTTTTTGTTGTTCATTTAACCAATTGATTTTCTTTGTTTCTTGAAAATGGCTTCGTACCAGTAGGTCTTTTAAAGATTTCGTTTTTGTACGTTACTACTGGTTGAGGTCCCAGAAGTAGTCCCACATCTGTATCACTCGTAATCAGATGCCAATGTTTTTTGATCTTATTAACTATTGTTCCGCTTTCCTTGCTATAAGTTGTAATAAATCTGGGTTTTTCCTGTTGATCTGATTTTTCAATTTTCTTTTTAGGGATTAGAGTATCCTCTCTCGACTTCATGGCCACTTTTTCTTTACAATTTTGCAGCACTGAATCCCTATATCCTCTTTTTTTCAATCTATTGGTTGTCTCCAAGATTTTATCTTTTGTGTCTTCAGGTTTGGAACAGTTACGTTTCATTCGGATAAACTCGCCATAAGGAATACTATTTATTAGCAATTTAGGGTGAAAACTTGTCTCATGTAAAATGCTGTTTGTCGCAGTCTCTTTCCTTAAGAGAGTGGAATGTATCTGATCATTCTCAATATATATCAATGTATCCAAAAAGGCAATTTCTGATTGGCTTGTTGTACATGTGAATGACAATCCTATGTTGTTTGTATTCAGTTTTTGGAAATAGTCTTCAAAATCTTTCTTAGTGCCATTCCAAATGATAAAAGGTTGTCAATATACCGGACCCATAAAATGATTTTATCCAGCTCCATTTGATGTTCTGTACTCCAGGCCATTGTTTTCTCCCACCAGCCCATGGTGATATTAGCATAGTTGGGAGAAAACGAAATGCCCATGGCAGTTCCGCATTTTTGTAGATACAATTCCTTTTTAAAAAGGAAAACATTGTTCTTTAAGCACATTTCAATCATTGATAACAACATGCGGGTGTGTTTTAGCTCTGTTACCTTACGTTGTTTTAAAAAATAATAGCATGCCTCTAATCCAATTTCATGTTTAATCGACGTATAGAGAGAAATTGCATCAATAGTTACTAGTAGATATTGATTACTCCAACTAATATCTGTTAGTATTCTTAAGAAGTCTCCTATATCCCTGATGTAAGAGCTGAGACTTTGGGCAATTGGTGCAAGAAATTGATCAACATACTCTGATACATTTTCAAAAAGAGAATTGCATGAAGAGACGATTGGTCTCCCCGGTGGATGATGGAGCGTCTTATGAATCTTCGGTAAAAAGTATATGGTGGGGATTACCGGAAATTCATTCATCAGAAATTTTTGTTCTTCATCGCTGATAAGGTTGGCCATGTGCCACTCGTGTAATTTTTTATTCAACTCTAGTATCATTTTGTTCTTTGGATTAGACTGGATCTTACAATAATTGTTGGTGTCATTTAGCTGTCTTTGGGCTTCATTTATGTAATCCTCTTTATCAAGCAACACAACATTTCCCCCTTTGTCAGCGGGTTTTATTACAATTGTTTCATTTCCTGTTAATGTTTGAATAGCATCTCTTTCCTTTTTGCTTAAATTCTCTCTGTGATTAGAATTCTTTACTTTTTGTAACTTTTCAAGATCCCCAATTACAGCTTCTGCAAATATGTCAATTCTATTTCCAGGAGATAATGTTGGACAATATCTCGATTTTCTTTTTAACCCGCTTGCCAATCGTTTGTCAGTTTCAATGGATAAGTCTTCCAGTATTTGATCCTCTGTCATATCATGATCTTCCAGATCGAACATAAGATCAAACATTGTTTTCAAATCAGGAACTTGATCAATACTTATTTCTGGTGTAGTTTGGTCTTTTTGATCTGACTCTTTCATGCTGTCTTTCAAATTACTTTTGTTTGCATGTATTTTTGCCAACTTGAGTTTGCGTATATACTTGTAAAAGTCCATTCTGACTTGAGTATAATTGTAATGATTCTCAGGGCAAAAGGAAAGTCCTTTGTTTAATAGGCATGTCTCTTCTTCTGTTGGTATATATTTTGATAAATTCACTATTAGGTTTGGGATTTCTACTTCCGATTGCGCAGCGCATATTGTTTTCTTCCGCTTGGCACGTCGGGTTTTTCTTGTGCTTGTGAAGGGTTTCCTCCATCTTGCCCTCGGCCTCGGTTTGTATTTCTTCCACGTCCTCTGCCTCTTGTTAGTGTCTGATCCATGTGCATCAGACGCATCTCTTCTAAAAAAGGAATTTTCATTGTTGTGTTCGTCCCGCTTGTCAGTTCACTCTCACTTGCGTCTGATTCACTCGTGCTACCAGCCATAACGTTGGGCGATTTAGTGGAGTAAGTTTTTTTTAATACTTCAAAGCGCTTAGCAAAGGTCAGAATTCTCCCATGTTTATAATCGAGTTCATCCCTTTTAAATTTTCTTTGTTTTCTCTCTTGAATCTCCGTTTCATAATTTTCGAGTCTTGTTTCCATTTCTTTTCTTAATTTACTTATTTCATCTTTAGTGGTATGTGCGTTTATTAGTGTTTCCATTTCCTCTAATTTCGTCATTATTTCAGTAACTTCTATTCTGGCATATTTTATTAGTATTTGTAGCATATTCAACGAGCATGACAAGTTGTTATCCGCCCATTCTTCCAAGAGTTCCAATTTGGTGTCAGGATGTGTAGGCATAGTAAATATGCGTAGGCCCCTAGGAATCCTTTTAACTTCAATGTATTTCTCTAGTGCTATGGCCTCCCAACTTTTATTAATTTCCTTTTTATATAATTTTTCAATCTGATTAAACTGTTGTTTTAATGTCATTTCTGTATTACTCCGTCTCCTTGGAGCAATTATATTTGTATCCTCTGTTTGCAATCCTGGTTGAAACATTGTGGCCGCTTTAGAAGCCCTTTTGGCTGCACGTGCCTCCATTGCCTCGCCTGACAATAGAACTCTCACTGGGTGTTGCAATAGGATTTATTTATTCTGTGTTACGCTCCCGCCCGTGCAGTTTAGGATGTCGGCTGTATTGTTTACATGCCCGACGTTATCTATCCTAAACCAGCACTTGGCCGCTTCAAAGAGACACGGTTAATTCTTTAACGATTGTCCCTCACCTCGCAGGAGACTCTCGTATAAGCGGCGCCTTCCGACCCCGTTCTTTGGCGCTCGACTGCGAGGGTGATGTCTTCGTTTTTCTCTGCAGATGCAGTACGTTTCCCTTGGGCGCCACCAAACAGTTCAAAAATTACGTGCAAAGGAATCCTAGGATCGTTCGGTGCCTCGCGTAGGGGCCGGATTCAGGCCCTAATTTCAGATGCTAATGAATAAAACTGTGTGAAAATCCTGGGACATAATGTTGGCACGTTGCTAATAAACTATATGCCGAAATTTATATAATTATATGTGCTATACATATATGAAATGCCTGAAAATATCGACAATAGTTAAAAATTTCCTTTTGTAAATAATTTGTCAATAAAGTTTTATTAAAGGCACTACAGATCCCACAATGCCACATTGAGGCAGAGTGGGTACATATAGTGCATTAGAAGAAGGACTCACTAACCGTGATCAAGGCCGATCTGAGGCTGAAACGCGTTGGTGGTGTGTTGTTGGATTAAAAGCTGTTGAAATTTAAGCTCCGGAGTGCTGCGTCCTTTGTGCAGAAAATTAAAATTAGGGCCTGAATCCGGCCCCTACGCGAGGCACCCGCTGTTGTGCGCACCGAACGATCCTAGGATTCCTTTGCACGTAATATATATATATATATATATATATATATATATATATATATACACATACATTGATATTCCATCGCCAATGAACTTTGAGGGTGATGTTTGGCGGCACCCATTGGGGTTTACAATTATCACTACCGGTCCCAGAATGCAGTGGTATCATCCATTTTGGCGTTTATTGAAATAAAAGAAGGATCTTACCGGTGTGGTTTTGCTTGCCGTCATTTCTTCACATCCTGCCATGATGAAGGGCGTTTATCGCCCGAAACGTGTCGGCAACACTTAGAGGATGTGTTGTTGGAACTTACCTGTGATAATGGAGCGATCCTGGGTAGTGCCCTCCTCTTAGGGGCAACATGTGTTAAGCATATATATATATATATATATATATATTATCTACTAGCGGTCGCCAGTAGATAGTTATAGTTACAACCTATTATCCATAGGAAATCCGCGACATTCTATTTGAAATAACTCTCTTGCCGGTTGACGTATCTTCGCGAAATTTTCAAACTTTGTGGCCCGCTCCGGTCCGCTCCTACCCTGAAAGTCTCGGGGTATTCGTCAAGCGGGGGCCGAGAAAAAGGGGGTCCCAAACGCGTTTTCCCCATGCATTTTTCCATAGGAAACTTTAGACACGGCTACAGCCCGAACTGCTGAACGGAATTACACCAAATTTGGCAAAGAGGTAGTTCTTGGTTCAGAAAGAACCCTTTTGTTAAATGGTGTAAATCCGTTCAGTAGTTGCTGAGAAAATCAAAAGTAAAAAGATAGTGATATCTATGGCCGAGTAGGGTCCGCGTACCCTCCCGATCACGAGCTGCATGTTAATTGGCTGTCAGCTGGCTGTCAACATTCCGATTCAGGAAATGTTGGCAGCCATTTTGTCCCTCGGTAGAACCGAGGGACAGAAACAAGTGCGCAAAGCGCACAAAGGGGGCAGGGTAGAAACACCCTGACCCCTAGGTTTGCTCAGGGGGTCCCACAAGGACCCCCTGGGCAAAAAAAAAAAAAAAAAATTTTTTTTTAAATCGGCAGGATGCGCTCAGGGTGCGCGAATCCTGCCGAAAAAAAAAAAATCGAAGCGCGGTCTCCCGCGCTTCGATTGTATTTTGCCCCCGGGTGGCCCAAGTCCCGGGGGCATGGTGGGGGTTTAATTTTATGTGTGGGGGCCTCAAAGGGCCCCCCAAGCCCGGGGACCGCCACCCCCGGGGCTTTTAAAAATGGTGCGGGAGGGCTCTGAGCCCTCCGCAGCCCCGAGGACCACCACCTCCCCGGGGCTTTTTTTTTATTAATTGAACAACCTGTGTGGGGGGCTACAGCCCCCACACGCCCCGGGACCGCCACCTCCCGGGGCACTAACAAATTAAAATGGGGGTCCGTTTTGGACCCCGAAGCCCCGGGACCACCACCTCCCCGGGGCTGTGCTGATGTAGGGAGGGGGCCGCGCGGCCCCCTCCTGGAGACCCTTGATGGCCCTGGGGACCGCCACCCCCAGGGCCGGTTCCTACAGTGTCCCAGGGTGCCTAACCCCGGGACACTGTAGTTCGCTATGGCAGGACGGGAGCCTCGCGGCTCCCGTCCTGCCATAGCAAACTGCTTTGGATATTGGAAGAGAGAGCAGGGAAACCTGCTCTCTCTTCCAATATCCAAAGCACATTGCTTTTCCACATGGGGAGCAGCATGTCAGCTGCTCCCCATGTGGAACAGCAATGCCGGCTCCCAAGGGACGTGGGGAGCCGGCGGGACTGTGGGGGATTGGGGACCCCCACAGTCCCCAACGGAGAGGAGCCAGCCCGGGGATGGGGTCCCCGGGCAAGTAGTGGCCGGGAGGGGACCACGCGGCCCCCTCCCCAAAAAGAAAAAAAAAAAAATGGAAAGGCCGGCCCGGGGGATGGGGTCCCCGGGGCCTTAAATGGCCTGAGGAGGGGGCCACACAGCCCCCTCCCAAGAAAATAAAAAAGGCCATGCCCCGGGGGATGGGATCCCGGGGCCAATACAGGCCCAGGGAAGGGGGGCCACGCGGCCCCCTTCCCGTTTTTTTTTTTAAATTAAATAAAAAAAAGGGGTAAGGCCCTGGGGGATGGGGTCCCCAGGGCCCAAAAATAGGAAAAAGGAAGGGGGCCACACAGCCCCCTTCAGGGGACAAAAAAACTAAATAAAAAAAAAACGATCGGGCCCGCAGGCCCCGCCCCTTCCTTCACCACTCTGCAAACGCGCCCCCTGGCGCGTTTGCAGAGAGGGAACGAATTCCCTTGAATACTGGGGGTCCCTGGGGGCCAACTAGCCCACCAGGAACCTCCAATATGCGCCAGGGGCTGCGTTGCAGAGACGTGTAGAGAGGCCACACCCCTTTTACACCTCTCTGCAACGCAGCTCTGTGGCGCTTTTGGAGGTATATGGTGGGCTAGTTGGACTCCGGGGACCCTCAGGATTCAAGGGACTAATCCCCCAGCTTAAAACGCGCCACGGGCGCGTTTGCACAGTGGTGAAGGGAGGGGCGGGGCTTCAGGTGACATGTGTGCAAACAGGCCCCGTGGCGCGTTTTAAGATGGGGAATTAAATCCCCTTCAATCCTGAGGGTCCCTGAGGGCCAACTAGCCCAACAGGTACATCCAGAAAGCGCCACAGAGCTGCGTTGCAGAGAGGTGTAAAAGGGGTGTGGCCTCTCTACACGTCTCTGCAACGCAGCCCTCTGGCGCATATTGGAGGTTCCTGGTGGGCTAGTTGGCCCCTAGGGACCCTCAGGATTCAAGGGGACTTAATCCCCCAACTTAAAACGCGCCACGGGCGCGTTTGCACAGATGTCACCTCAGGCCCCGCCCCTCCCTTCACCATTGTGCAAATATTCTTCTAAAATCATCCGAAATACGAATTCCGATTTACTCACCTGTTATCAGGAGAGACCTCAGTGCTGTATCTTTCAGCCCAGTACTGGTCCTGAAAAGTAATTTTAACCGTACTTACCAGTAACTTGAATTTCCTTCCATAGGCTAACATTGACTGGTTTCACTTGGAAATTCTTCTAAGTGTGGAGTTTTGGAACTTTAAAATATTCCTCTAAAATCAGCCGAAATACGAATTCCGATTTACTCACCTGTTATCAGGAGAGACCTCAGTGCTGCATCTTTCAGCCCAGTACTGGTCCTGAAAAGTAATTTTAACCGTACTTACCGGTAACTTGAATTTCCTTCATAGGCTAACATTGACTGGTTTCACTTGGAAATTCTTCTAAGTGTGGAGTTTTGGAACTTTAAAATATTCCTCTAAAATCAGCCGAAATACGAATTCCGATTTACTCACCTGTTATCAGGAGAGACCTCAGTGCTGCATCTTTCAGCCCAGTACTGATCCTCAAAAGTAATTTTAACCGTACTTACCAGTAACTTGAATTTCCTTCCATAGGATATCATTGCCTGCTTTTGCTGAAAAAGTTTCTAAGTGTTGATTTTTGAAACATACAAATATTCCTCTAAAATCAGCCGAAATCCGAATTCTGATTTACTCACCTGTTATCAGGAGAGACCTCAGTGCTGCATCTTTCAGCCCAGTACTGGTCCTGAAAAGTAATTTTAACCGTACTTACCGGTAACTTGAATTTCCTTCATAGGCTAACATTGACTGGTTTCACTTGGAAATTCTTCTAAGTGTGGAGTTTTGGAACTTTATAATATTCCTCTAAAATCAACCAAAGTACGAATTCCAATTTACTCACCTGTTATCAGGAGAGAACCCAGTGCTGCATCTTTTAGCCCAGCACTGACCCTGAAAAGTAATTTTAACCGTACTTACCAGTAACTTGAATTTCCTTCCATAGGCTAACATTGACTGGTTTCACTTGGAAATTCTTCTAAGTGTGGAGTTTTGGAACTTTAAAATATTCCTCTAAAATCAGCCGAAATACGAATTCCGATTTACTCACCTGTTATCAGGAGAGACCTCAGTGCTGCATCTTTCAGCCCAGTACTGGTCCTGAAAAGTAATTTTAACCGTACTTACCGGTAACTTGAATTTCCTTCATAGGCTAACATTGACTGGTTTCACTTGGAAATTCTTCTAAGTGTGGAGTTTTGGAACTTTAAAATATTCCTCTAAAATCAGCCGAAATACGAATTCCGATTTACTCACCTGTTATCAGGAGAGACCTCAGTGCTGCATCTTTCAGCCCAGTACTGATCCTCAAAAGTAATTTTAACCGTACTTACCAGTAACTTGAATTTCCTTCCATAGGATATCATTGCCTGCTTTTTGCTGAAAAAGTTTCTAAGTGTTGATTTTTGAAACATACAAATATTCCTCTAAAATCAGCCGAAATCCGAATTCTGATTTACTCACCTGTTATCAGGAGAGACCTCAGTACTGCATCTTTCAGCCCAGTACTGGTCCTGAAAAGTAATTTTAACCGTACTTACCGGTAACTTGAATTTCCTTCATAGGCTAACATTGACTGGTTTCACTTGGAAATTCTTCTAAGTGTGGAGTTTTGGAACTTTATAATATTCCTCTAAAATCAACCAAAGTACGAATTCCAATTTACTCACCTGTTATCAGGAGAGAACCCAGTGCTGCATCTTTTAGCCCAGCACTGACCCTGAAAAGTAATTTTAACCGTACTTACCAGTAACTTGAATTTCCTTCCATAGGATATCATTGCCTGCTTTTTGCTGAAAAAGTTTCTAAGTGTTGATTTTTGAAACATACAAATATTCCTCTAAAATCAGCCGAAATCCAATTCCGATTTACTCACCTGTTATCAGGAGAGACCTCAGTGCTGCATCTTTCAGCCCAGTACTGGTCCTGAAAAGTAATTTTAACCGTACTTACCGGTAACTTGAATTTCCTTCATAGGCTAACATTGACTGGTTTCACTTGGAAATTCTTCTAAGTGTGGAGTTTTGGAACTTTAAAATATTCCTCTAAAATCAGCCGAAATACGAATTCCGATTTACTCACCTGTTATCAGGAGAGACCTCAGTGCTGCATCTTTCAGCCCAGTACTGATCCTCAAAAGTAATTTTAACCGTACTTACCAGTAACTTGAATTTCCTTCCATAGGATATCATTGCCTGCTTTTTGCTGAAAAAGTTTCTAAGTGTTGATTTTTGAAACATACAAATATTCCTCTAAAATCAGCCGAAATCCGAATTCTGATTTACTCACCTGTTATCAGGAGAGACCTCAGTACTGCATCTTTCAGCCCAGTACTGGTCCTGAAAAGTAATTTTAACCGTACTTACCGGTAACTTGAATTTCCTTCATAGGCTAACATTGACTGGTTTCACTTGGAAATTCTTCTAAGTGTGGAGTTTTGGAACTTTAAAATATTCCTCTAAAATCAGCCGAAATACGAATTCCGATTTACTCACCTGTTATCAGGAGAGAACCCAGTGCTGCATCTTTAGCCCAGCACTGACCCTGAAAAGTAATTTTAACCGTACTTACCAGTAACTTGAATTTCCTTCCATAGGCTAACATTGACTGGTTTCACTTGGAAATTCTTCTAAGTGTGGAGTTTTGGAACTTTAAAATATTCCTCTAAAATCAGCCGAAATACGAATTCCGATTTACTCACCTGTTATCAGGAGAGACCTCAGTGCTGTATCTTTCAGCCCAGTACTGGTCCTGAAAAGTAATTTTAACCGTACTTACCAGTAACTTGAATTTCCTTCCATAGGCTAACATTGACTGGTTTCACTTGGAAATTCTTCTAAGTGTGGAGTTTTGGAACTTTAAAATATTCCTCTAAAATCAGCCGAAATACAATTC